>JAVJIF010023097.1:0-44355 GCA_038442645.1 Agave tequilana
ATAGAATAGTGTTATCAGTCGACTAATGCACTGTTCCAGAGTCGACTGATATGATAGTTTATAGCTGTTGTAATTCTGATCTTTTGATACCTATTCCCTCTTTTCTAACAGCTATTTTCTTTGATTTTGAAATGTCCAATAACTGGTTTTTAGTTACCAAAACCCTATAAATAGCTAGTGATTCTTGGGCTTTCATTAAGACGATTTATTCCAGTTCTTGACTTCAAAAGTTCTGAATTTCTGTCAAGAAATCTATATACTCTCTCATTTTGTCTAAATTCACTTTCAAAGACCTTGTTAGACCGAAGTAGAAGAGAAACTGTACAAGCCACTACAAAGTGCCACGTGCACTCTACATTCAAGGCTTATAATTGAAAGTTATAAACAATAAAAGTAAAGATCTTCTCAGCGTAGAGAAGAGGTGTACAGAATTGACAAGGCTGCTGTCAATTAGTGTACATGTGTTGATTGTATAGTTCTCAAAATCAAGGTTAAGAAAAATCTCAGTGTGGGATTGATTGGGGACTGGATGCAGGTCTGGAGGACCGAACCAGGATAAAATCTTTGTGTTTGCGGTCGTCTTCTTGATTTTATTCTATGATTGATATTTACTTTTCAAGTTACTAATCTTTCTTGATAAGTTTATTATAAACACTATTTACTTTCCCTTTAGTGTTGTAGTTGGCCATATACAGGATCAACACTTGGTATTAAAGCCCTGCTAAAGAATGGCGACAGACTTGCCATCATCACAGTTCAAAGAAGTGCATTTCCACATAACGACCACCATTCTTCGACGGCTCCAACTACAATTATTGGAAGTAGCAGAATGAAGATATACTCGCAATCCATCAACTAAGAACTTTGGAACATCGTGGATGCGGCATATGAAATACCAAGTACCTGTTGGCCCAAAGGCCTATCGCTCTAATTTTGATGATGATTAAGTCATGTATTTATTAGTCTCAGATATTGATCAAGATCTTAGTAGTGTTTAGCTTCACAAAGGATTTGAAATCAAGTTTTGGAGCTAGCACGTGTTGATTCAAGAGCTTGCGCATCAAGATCGCATCAAGTACTCAAGAGAAGTCTAGCTCATTGGATCAAGTTTGGACTAAGTCTAGAAGGAGAAGAAGATTTTCAAGAAGACTTGTGTCGGATTTTGTAAGTGTCAAGATTTTTATTTTTAGATAAAATGTAAAGGATAGATTAGTTGGTAGATTGCTCAAAGTGCATATACACGTACACACAAGATTATATGTGTTTTCATAAAAAGAGTTTTTGTTATAGAAAATACCAGTTTGGTTTTTAAGCTTCAAAATATACTTGTGTTTTATCAGAACTTATTTTAGAGCTTATTGTCAAAAACATAGATATTTTTATCAATATGTATAGTGGATCATATCCATACACACTAAGCTTCAAAATGTTTAAATATCTTATTTTTGTATTTGGAGAAGTTTTGAAAAAAAATCTTTTTTCAATTTGGAGATTGTTTTTGAAAAATACAGATTTTTGTTTAAGCCAAAATTTCTATATTACAAAATAGTTCAAATATTTGTAACATGTTTAATTTTTACTCAAAGTGTTTGTCTATCAAAGTCTATTAATGAACTTATTTTATAGAATTTATGAGAATTTATGGGATTTTTTTGAAGGTAAAATGACCAAGTTTTAATCCCTGAAAATATGGATCAGGTCTTCTGCCGGTCGACCGGAAGGTCGACCGCGACAGAAGTCAGTCGACCGGTCCGTCGACTGATGTGCACATACGTGCATGGCTTTGTTTGGCTGGAGGCCGATCGACTGACCCGATCGACGGCCAGAGAGCTCTGCTCTCTGGATCTGGCCCCGTCGACCGGGCGGTCGACCGGCAGAGAGCTTCTGCTCTCTATATCCAAGCTTCAGTCGATCGGCCCGTTGACCGATAGCACAACGGTCAGAATCTGACCGTTGGCCGGTCGACTGGGCGGTCGAAAATCTGCTGAGTTGTCCCCAACGGTTAGTTTTTGGAGCCAATTTATATGGGGTTGTTTTGGGCTGTTTTTAATAAGATTTCAAGAGGGTTTTCAAGTTAGTTTTCCTACCTTCCTAAATGTTTATCTCCACTTGTTTTAGAGCCAAATACTTTCATATCAAAAGGAGAGAAGAGTGTTTTGAAAAGAGATTTCTTGAGTTTTTCACTATAAATTCTATCTAAGTTTTTCTCACACATACTTGAGCTATCCACTGCTACATTAATCCTATAGGGATCTTTTGTTGTGAGTGAGTTTTAGGTGATCAAAGTGTTGAGATCACCGAAGTGTTCATCTTTGTATTTGAGGAGGCAAACTTGCGGGTTGGTGTTGTTTCGAGTTCTTGTAGGAGCTCGGTGTAGAGGTGCGGCCTCGGCAAGCTAGTGTGCTTGCGTGTGTAGTTTTTGCGGGACCAAGGGAGGGACTAGTGAGTCCAAGGAGTTCTAGTGTGAACTCGTTGTAGGTGTTGCAGCACCAAGTGATCCGGTAGGATCGATTTTAGTGAAAATCCTTCATAGTGTTGAAGGCGGGGACGTAGAGCAAGAGTGCTCGAATATCGATACAATCTCCCATGTTTGCGATTGCTCTCTCTATCTCTCACTTGTGTTTATATCTTACATGCTTACATTGCTTATACCTTTATATGCTTGATATATCTTGTGCTACATTGTCATATGCTTGGGATTGTTTGCTCATACTTGTATTCAACCAAGAGAGCCATAGCGGCACTCAACTCTTATCTAGAGGAATCTTGAGGAGATAGTCCAGAGCCCTTCACCGGAAATTTGGCTACACTCTTGTGTTATACTTGGTGTGTTTAGCTTAATAGTTTTAGTTTGGATAAATAATTTTTATTCCGCATTATTCATCATTAGGTTAGCTAGTCACCAATTCACCCCCCTCTAGGTGATTCAGTACCAACTACGACGCGTTGACGGTCGAATAAAAGAAATCTGTCAACCTTAATGTAAAAGCAATGAACGCTCTTTTCTGTGCCTTAACAAAGAAGAATTCAACCGTGTATCACAACCACATCAACACAACAAATTTGGCATACACTACAGGTAACACATGAAGGCACAAACAGTTAAAGAATCTAAAATTTCTATTCTATGCACAGCTTCGAACTATTCAAAACGGATGAGAATGAAACCATCTCAAAGATGATTTCTCGATTCACCGAAATCACGAACTCTCTTATGGCACTTGGAAAAGAGTACACTCAAGTGGAGAAAGTAAGAAAGTACATCAGGCACACAACCGAATGGAAAAGAAGACCAGCACAATAGAAGAGGACAATGATCTTTCCACTCTTACATTGGAGAATCTTTTCGGAAATCTAATGGCATACGAAGTACAACATCAAGAGAGAGAGAAAAAACAACCAAAGAAGAAATTACTTACCTCCAAAGCATCATCAGATATGGAAGATTCGGATGATGAAGAAGAAGATATTGCCATAATCACAAGGAATTTTAGAAAATTCTTGAGAAAAGTAGTTCAAAAAGAATAAAGATACTAACGATACTCCTTTGTGTTTTAAATATAATAAACCAGGATACATGAAAAAGATTATCCCCTACTAAAGCCCAAAGCCAACTTCAACAATTTAAGAAGAAGAATTCTTTACAGGCAACTTGGGATGATAGTGATTTTCTTCCTCATCCGCCGAAGAAAAAGTCACCAACAAATTGGCCAACATGTGCTTCATGTCCAAGAATATGAGGTATGCGAATTCATAAATTATGATGAACTTCTCGATGTATTCAATAAACTATATTTTGAATTTAAGAAGATAAGTGCAAAATAAGAATTTGAAAAAGGAAATGACATTTTGATTGAAGAAAATAATTTGCTTAAATCATAACGTCATCTTAAAATTCAAGAATTTCTGATTTGAAAAAGATATTTCTTCTTTTAAAGAAAAGTATGCAAATACTTTGAAAAACGTTGACCAAGTTCAACAAAGGAAAGAAAGTTTGAAAATTTGTTATCTTCACAAAAAGTTTCAAATAATCGTTTGGGATTGGTTTTTCAAAAGAAAAAGAAAAGATTTCTCCTGTATATGGTAGAACTAATCATATTTCATCTCATCCATATTTTAAGAAGAATAATCTTTGAGGAAGACCCAAGTACAGATATATATGGGTTCCTAAAGATTTGAATTCTTTTGACAAAATGCTTGTATAGCTTCATACATGAACACTGTTTGTAACTTTATTCATTATGTTTATGTTAACAAGTGAAACCAATTTCAAATGGATTTGGGTTCCTAAAGACTAATCATTTTGGACCGTATTGAATATGGGTACCAAAAAAAATTTGTTTTTATTTTCAGGTGCCCCGAAAGGAAAGATAGATACTAATAATTTTTTTTGCAGTAACTGTCTTTCATATGACTGTATGCAAACTCTCTTTTTGTTAATGACAAAGGGGGAGAAATTATTGATAACTCACCACGCATTAATGCCGGGGAGCATAATTTGTTATTTATTTATATGTTTTCTCACATCGTTAATGCAGAGGGAGAGTTAGATTATTATCATCAAAAGGGGGAGAATGTTAGATCTCTTATTTTGATGTTTTTGATGATAATAACATAAAATATGTGTACTAACATCTTTGCATTATTCGAAACTACGTTATCTACTCATCAAGCTCATATATTGATATAACAAGGCTCAAGTGAAGCTTCAACAAGATTATTGAAGATATGTAACAGTTATAATGTTGTAAATCTCATTTTTCATGTCTTAGTTACCGTTGTAAAAGCCTTTGAACACGCACACACATATACCCTATTACACATCCATATAAACCCATTTTAGCTTGTTTATGCACTACCATGCACATATTAGTCGACCTATATCTTGATCCAGTTGACTAATGCTTCCTACAAAGCCTAAACATCTTCTGGTACTCTATCCAGTAGACTGATAGTTTGGACCAGTAGACTGATAGTCTACAGAATAGTGTTATCAGTCGACTGATGTAATGTTCACAGTCGACTGATATGGCAGTTTATTGCTGTTGTAATTCTGATCTTTTAGTACCTATTCTGTTGGGGAGATTCTGTCTCCTCGTTTTAAATTAACCGCAAGCGCACGGTCGTTCGATGTAGCACTTGAGGGTCGGTCCACAGGGACAAGTGGTTCTTATGTTTTCAACACCGCTACGCGAATTGATCAAAGGTTTTGTGGGAGTTTTGTTCTGAACTTTATGTTAATTTAGAAAAGTCAAGCACTTAAGATCGAATCCCCTAAACTAGCATCAAGCGGTCAGTTTCGGTCTCCATATTGGTTTGTTGTCACTTCCTAAATCTCTTTCTAATAGGCAAACTAAGTCTGAACACTAGTTCTAAGCACAGGGTATTATCTGCATCACATGGTCCATCAAAGGTAAATAAAATGACTAAAATAAATTAAAAGCAGAAAAAGCAGTAAAACCCTAAGCATGACCATTGACTATTGATACATACCTTGTCAAATAACTAATGACTCTAGAAATAATCTCCTAAAAGTTATAGGTCAATTGGTATGTGCAACAACCCTAGGTAGGAGATCTACTTATGATCACATGAATTTAGGTTAGGTTCATCTCCTCTAAATGCTCACACAATTATCTGATCATGCTAAATTCCCAACATAAAATTTATCTTAATAATTTAAGATTAAAAAATTAGTCTATTAAATTATAGTTAACTACACTTGAAGAAATTTAATCAATTGCACTAATTAATTAAATCAAAAAAATGAAAATGAAATCAAAGTGGCGGAAACATATGCATGTGCTGGACTAATTAATTCAATCTTTAAAAAAATGAAAATAACACTAAAAGAGAAGGAAATATACCATGGGCTCTGTGAATGATGAGAATGCATGGCTTTTCTTGAGTGGACCCCACTGCAACAACGCTACCACACTCGTGTCCTTCTCGTTCCCAAGACAATGAGGTTTCCATTGAATAAAAAAAATTCAACACAGGATGTTTGCTTTTTACGCAAGCTTGCGGCCATGAACTAATTACAAAGAAGCACGGATTTTTTTAATAAAAATTGAAAGGGAAAAAAAACATTTCGGCCAAAAAAAACAAGAGAAAAGAAAATGGCGAAAATCAAGGCAAAATTCGGCCAAACCAAAGGCGAGATTCATATCTTGGCACAAGTTTCAAGAGAAAAAAATAAAACCTAAAAAAAAAGAACCTAGAAAAGAAGCCCCAAGCTGCCTCCCTTGATCCTAGGGTTCATTAGCTTTTATAAGCCAATGAAAATGCTATTCTCACATCTTCTCTAAAAATTTCACTCTCACAAATGTTCTCCTTTCCATCTCAGTTACAAGTCAAATCTGAGTAAGAATATCGCAAGAGAAATAAATTACATTCAACCCCTCAACATTTCATAATTGCACTCAGATCTGGTCCAATGACAGTAGCAGAACGTTTAACTTTTACGGGTAGGAAAATTGCTGAATCAATAAAATCTCTCAACATAAAAGTTGTAGCTCTTTTAATTCTCTTTCCGTAGCATATTGAATGATTTCGTTCGGAGTCCTGTAGCTCAAGTTATGATCAAAATACCGCAATATATTTGGAAAGCAACCCTCAATTTTTTACAAATTGCATGGTTTTATTGCTGAAAGTAACCAGATTCCTCTTTCTCTATCTTTTACCTGTTTCCTGCAAAAGTTCAATCAACTATACCCGAGTAGTATTATTTATATACAAATATTAGATAATTAGGAGCATAAAAATATATAAAATCGTGCTGATCAAATACCCCCACACCTATTATTTGCTAGTCCTCAAGCAAACTTATAAAAGAAAAAGAAAAACTGAACTACCCTAACTCTTTCGTAGGAATCACGGTTGCACTTAGCATGTGCAACAAGCCGTTAAACCCCTAAGTTACCCCTAGAGGACGAGTTTTGTCTCGTGAGGGTTTTCAGTGGATTACACCACAAAATCCAAGAAAGTTAGAGATTAGAAATAATAAAAGTAAAATAAGGATAACCAAAATCAAGAAAAGAAAAACAAATCATTTTTTTTTAGTTAACTAGCTAGCAAGATTATCAATTTCCATGAGTTTCATTTTCAAGTAAAACCTCAATTCAAGATATCATATTGGCTATAAAATAAAGTCTCAAATCCAAACTTTACACCACATGTCCTAAGTTTCAGATCCTATGTACCCCGTGATCGTGATGTAGTTTTTAAGCTTGGGAATATTTAATTACAACTTTCATATATATATATATATATATTATATATATATATATATATATATTATATATATAATATAATATATATATATAATATATATATATATATATATTGTTGATAACAAATTTTTTTTCCTCTTTTTCTTTTAAGACTCTTTTTTTTTAACTATCTTTCGCGTAGATACCGAGGCTTCCTGAGGCCAAGGCACCTAACTAATTGATAATCAAAATTATTATATTTTTATAATGTCTTGTCCTATTAGGCTTTCTCAGCTACCCATATAGCGAGCTTTGGGTCAATGCTCCCAAACCAGATCGTCTTAGGGCAATAAGTGTAAAAACACTCCTAGGTACTTAATTACTCAAGCAACTGAGGCCACAAGATAGACTTATTAATATTTATTTTACTGTGTAATAAATCTTTTTTTTTTTAGTTGTAATCAATATCCCAAGCCTATGAATTAATAGTGTAAGTGCTATTGGGTACATAATCACTTAGACTAAGTTTAGATGGTATGTCTGTTTAGATTCTAATCTTTATTTTAAGACTTTATAACTCTTTCATCTGATCTTACCCTTAAAATCCACTCATAGATACTAAATCACTCACCTACTAGCTATAATCATTTGCAAAAAATTTTCAACTTTTTTTCTTTTTTCTTTTTTTCAATTTTTTTTAAGACTCCTAAAAGAAAATAAGATAAAGAAAGAAAGAAAAAACCTAAAAGCAAAACAAAAAAACTCCTAAAGAAAAAAAAAATGTGAATCTCCCCCGACACCTGAACTGTGTCATGTCTTCATCACACAAATGAATACAGAGATAAAAATAATGTAGCATGTATTTTACACATCCAAAAATGTATACAATCATGATGACCATGAAATCCAAGCATACAAAAAATATAGAAATGTAAACAGTATGCTAGATTAGAAGTACTCACAGTGTATTAGAAACCAAGCTGTCGAAGCAACAAAAATTCTCCCTGTGTGTGGTGGATGCCTCCTTGCTTATTCTGTATCACTTGTAATAAACTCGGCACATAGGTTAAAGAAAGAGAAATAAAAGACTCACTAAAACTGACTCAACTAACTAAAAGAGAAATAGAAAGACTCAACAACTAAAAGGGAATAAAATAAAATAAAATAAATATTTACATATGTACAATTTCACAACTCCCCCACACCTAGATCTTCTAGGTCTATTCCCTCGAGCTCGCTTCCCATCATTCCAATGGGTTCTCTTTAATGGACAAAGTGGAGAGGTTATCTTTTTGTCATCTTTATTTCATCCTCTCCAGCTTGTTCATTACTTTCCTCCATCTCCTCTTTCTCTTCTTCCCATACCTCCTCACAAATTCATCATTTTCACACAATATGATTGGAGTGTCCACAATATGATTGCCTACGAATTTAAGCTCATTCTCAAACATCACCCCAAAACTTAAATCAACAATTTTCTTTGGAGGTGTGTAACTAACCAAAGTATCCCTAACCGATTCATCCAAATATATGAGTTCGTCTTCAAATAGGTTTTCAGAGCTTTGATTAATTAGAGATTCTTGAATTAAGTTTTGAAAAGATGATCATTGGTTGGCTCATCAAAAGTGAAGATACTCAAATCGAGTTTTGTTTTCTCAAAGGGAACTCTAAACTCAAGATCCTTAACACATGTTTTCTCATCATTATGATCACACTCTTCAACAAAAAGCTCATCAAGAAACAAAGGCTCATTATTCATGTAGGCATCCTCATAATTTTGATTAGTGTGCTCCATTTTCTCTATATGAGTGGATGCAATTTTTCGCTCCCCAACACTTGTCTTTTCACAGAAATTAGAAAATTCATCCTCAAATTTCTTTTGAAGTAAAAATTCATCATTGTCACATTCCTCTTCACAATAAGATTCAACTGGCTCCACATGAGTTGTATGTATAGCCAAATTATTTTTAATCACTTCATCCAGACACTGAGGATCATTATTACATTTGTACACCTCATGGACCTTCACAACTTCCTCAATAGGCTTCTTATGTTCAAGCTCTTCAAATTGATTAAGATGAAATAATGGTGACTCGAAGGGCATCTCGATGGAATGATTAGACATGTCACTATGGCTAACGATTTGCTCTTCGGGTCTAACAGTTTGGCCTTTATTCATTTTATGAAAGTTGATGTGCTCTTGAATGAACATGGGTCGAGTCGGTGTTGGCTCATGAACTAGTTGACTAGAAAAGGGATCCTTCTCTTGCTCACTACCCAACTCATTTGCTGGTATGTTTAAGCAGTCTCTAGTGTCATAGAGCACTTGCTTTGAAGTTTGTCTGAAAGTTTCAAAAGCTTCCTCTAGTGTTAGTTCTTTGTCCACCTGATTGCCATTGAACTCAATTTGCGAAAGTTGATGGAACTCTTGAACTTGATCTGGACTTGTGGTTGAAATAGGTTGATTGAGATGAGCCATTATCTTATCCATGTGAGCACATGCCTCGATTAACTGCTGATTGGTTTCGACTATAGTCTGCTGCATGGCTTTAAAACTCTTCTCTAATGTGCTTTCTTCATGCTCATTGTTAAATACCCAAGACGGAGGCGGTGGTTCAATGTAGGACCAATTAGGTTGAGAATTTTGATATGATTGGTCCCATGAAAATTGAGGACAATTCCAACCCTCCGAATTGAAGTTTGATGGATAAGGTTCGCTCGTAGGTCCTTGAAATGTGTGAAATTGATTTTGACCTGGTCCCAACGAATACCCTATCGAAGGACACTGTTCTGAAGGATGATTTGGATCTTGACAGTGATGGCAACTCATTTGATGGTATGAAGAAATTGAGTAGTTCGTAGGATGGATGTATTCATTAAAGTCAGGAAGAGAGGTTGGTGGATCGAAAGGAGGGTCTGGCCTATAAAATGGATCGTAACCAATGAATTTGGATAGGCCATGGGGAAAGGATTTTTTTAATTTTTTAAAATTTGTTATATTTTTTGAATTTTTTTTTGAATTTTGAATTTTTATTTTTTTAACAATCCGGTATAGGTGTCAAAACTAAAGATAGAACACCGTGTCTCCAGCAACGGCGCCAAAAACTTGTTGGGAAGATTCTGTCTCCTCGTTTTAAATTAACCGCAAGCGTACGGTCGTTCGATGTAGCACTTGAGGTTCGGTCCACAGGGACAAGTGGTTCTTATGTTTTCAACACCGCTACGCGAATTGATCAAAGGTTTTGTGGAGTTTTGTTCTGAACTTTATGTTAATTTAGAAAAGTCAAGCACTTAGGATCGAATCCCCTAAACTAGCATCAAGCGGTCAATTTCGGTCTCCATATCGGTTTGTTGTCACTTCCTAAATCTCTATTTCTAATAGGCAAACTAAGTCTGAACACTAGTTCTAAGCACAGGGTATTATCTGCATCACATGGTCCATCAAAGGTAAATAAAATGACTAAAATAAATTAAAAGCAGAAAAGCAGTAAAAACCCTAAGCATGGACCATTGACTATTGATACATACCTTGTCAATTAACTAATGACTCTAGAAATAATTTCCTAAAAGTTATAGGTCATTGGTATGTGCAACAACCCTAGGTAGGAGATCTACTTATGATCACATGAATTTAGGTTAGGTTCATCTCCCATAAATGCTCACACAATTATCTGATCATGCTAAAATTCCCAACATAAAATTTATCTTAATAATTTAAGATTAAAAATTAATCTATTAAATTATAGTTAACTATACTTGAAGAAATATTAATCAATTGCACTAATTAATTAAATCAAAAAAAATGAAATGAAAATCAAGAGGCGGAAACATATGCATGTGCTGGACTAATTAATTCAATCTTAAAAAAATGAAAATAACACTAAAAGAGAAGGAAATATATCATGGGCTCTGTGAATGATGAGAATGCATGGCTTTTCGTGAGTGGACCCCACATGCAACAACGCTACCACACTCATGTCCTCGTTCCCAGACAATGAGTTTCCATTGAATAAAAAAAAATTCAACACAGGATGTTTGCTTTTTACACAAGCTTGCGGCCATGAACTAATTACAAAGAAGCACGGATTTTTTTTAATAAAAATTGAAAGGAAAAAAAAACATTTTGGCCAAAAAAAAACAAGAGAAAAGAAAATGGCGAAAATCAAAGGCCAAATTCGGCCAAACCAAAGGCGAGATTCATATCCTGGCACAAGTTTCAAGGAGAAAAAAATAAAACCTAAAAAAAAAAAAAAAAAACCTAGAAAAGAAGCCCCAAGCCGCCTCCCTTGATCCTAGGGTTCATTAGCTTTTATAAGTCAATGAAAATGCTATTCTCACATCTTCTCTAAAAATTCCACTCTCACAAATGTTCTCCTTTCCATCTCAGTTACAAGTCAAATCTGGAGTAAGAATATCGCAAGAGAAAATAAATTACATTCAACCCCTTCAACATTTCATAATTGCACTCAGATCTGGTCCAATGACAGTAGTAGAACGTTTTTAACTTTTACGGGCAGGTAAATGGCTGAATCAGTAAAATCTCTCAACATAAAAGTTGTAGCTCTTTGAATTCTCTTTCTGTAGCATCTGAATGATTTCGTTCGAAGTCCTGTAGCTTAAGTTATGATCAAAATACCGCAACATATTTGGAAAGCAACCCTCAATCTTTTACAAATTGCGTGGTTTTATTGCTGAAAGTAACCGGATTCCTCTTTTGTTTCTTTTACCTGTTTCCTGCAAAAGTTCAATCAACTATACCCGAGTAGCATTATTTATATACAAATATTAGATAATTAGGAGCATAAAAATATTATAAAATCGTGCTGATCATGTTCCCTCCTTTCTAACAGCTATTTTTTTATTTTGAAATATCCAATAACTAGTTTTTAGTTACTAAAACCCCTATAAATCTAGGGATTCTTAGACTTTCATTAAGACAATTCATTTCAAGTTCTTGACTTCAAAAAGTTCTGAATTTCTGTCAAGAAAATCATATACTCTCTTATTTTGTCTAAATTCATTTTTAAATGACTTGTTAGACATAAGCAGAAGAGAAACCCTATGAGCTACTGCAGAGTACCACATGCACTCCACATTCAAGGCTTATAGATTGAAAGTTGTAAATGCTAAAATGTAAAGATCCTCTCAGTGTAGAGAAGAGGTGTACAGAATTGACAAGGCTGTTGTCAATTAGTGTATATGTATTGGTTTTGTAGTTCTCAATATAAGGTTAAAGAAAATCTCAAGCGAGATTGCTTGGGGACTGGATATAGATCTGGATGACCGAAGCAGGATAAAATCTTGTGTTTGCGATTGTCTTTTTGATTTTATTTCTATGATTGATATTTACTTTTTAAGTTACTAATCTTTCTTAATAAATTTATTATAAACACTATTCACTTTTCCTTAGTGGTGTAGTTGCTATATACAAGATCCAACACTCTATTCTCAGAATTATAACCAAGATTGGAATAATCATATCTACTCTTTATTGAGTCGTATTATCAACCACCTTACAATAATCTTTCCAGCATCCGGCTTCATATACTCCTTATCAAGGTCAACCTATTGAAGAAAAATTTGAATTGACTAAGAGTGTAGAAATCTTCCTTAAGTTTCAAAATCAATTTCTAAACATGATTGACTCACACCTTGCAACTTTCGAGACCAAAATTCATGCTTTCTTTTTCAAGTCCCACCGCAACAAGAAGACGTACCATTTGACTTGAAAAATAGTATAGAAGTCATGATCAGTCCGAAAATGATTTTAATCAATTCATCATTACGACATAATTAGAAATGAGTCAATTGTTAAACACAGTGATGATAGGAATAAGATAACTTTATATCTAATCAATTTATGACCATTTCTGATATCTCCAGCCATATTGACAACACACAAGAATCATGACGCCTTAGATGCTTTAACCAAGATTCAATTTCATCAAACCATCTTGAACTTGACAAATATAAAACCTTTGACAAATTGAAAAGTTATCACTTCAATGAAATTGAACTCGAACATGAAAGTTGTTGGCCCAAGAATACAATCTCCAGTTTTGTTTTGATAATTACAGATCACTTGAAGTCATTTGGCACTAATCAAGTTCTAGTGTTTAAGTTTACAAAGTTCAAGAAAAATGTTTAGCTTCATTCTTCCTCAAAAGGAAGGTTTTGAAGTGATCAAGTTGATTCAAGGAAGGGATTCAAGCTCGGGCGATTAAAGCGTGAAGTTTGGAGAATCCCTCTTGATGAAGACTTGAAGAGAGTATAACCCATTGTCCGAAATTAGAATGTTTAAGTTTTTGGTGTTGACTTGATGACTCAAGATTCACACACACTTGCACAAAATACCCTATACAGTTTTATACAAAAATTTCATTCACAAACATTTGATATCTTATATTTTGACCCTCACTATAGATAGCTAAACAAAGCTATTGACAACCTTTATGAAGGGAGCTGTCGATAGGGATTTACAGAGAGCTTAGCTGTTTTTGTGTTTAGAGCTGCTGTCGGTATTCTCTTAACTTGTAGAAAGCTGATACATGTTATATCAGTCAGTTGTCAACAATGAGCTCTGTAATGGCTAAAAATTTAGTATTGCATACTATGATACCGACAGCTCAAAAGCTTGTAAACTTCATTGGCTTAGTGTTACCTCTTATGTAGAGAATTGAAGGTTGGAGTGGTTGATTGCAAAAATTAAGTTATCGTGTAGCTTAGGGCTAACGGGTCGTGTTCACGAGGAAAGATGCAATGCAAGCATTTCGGTATTTTTATGAAAAATAAGTTTTAGTGTCAATATTTTTTTAAAGAAAAGAAGATGGAGAGCAGAGAAGTGATTCAAAGAAAAATTGATGACTTAGAATAGGTTTGGAAAAGATGATTTTTAAGAAGATTTTGAGAGTGATGTTTGTTTGTATTTAATAAAAAGAGATCCAGGCTCACTATCTTACTACTCAACGATGTATTCTTCTCTTGAAAATTTCCGTGCCTCAACTAGATCATAAACAAAAACTTAAGCTTCAATTTTTAAAGTTTAAGTAAAGTAAATAAGATGTTTGTCTGGAAGAGTTAACTCCTTTTTAAAATCCCTCTTGAACTGAATGTTAAATCATCAAGTTTGTTTTCCAAGTATGAAGTAAAAATAAGTTCAAGTATTGTTTTCAAAATGAAAGTTCAGAAATTCAAACCCATCCTCATGTATCTTCAAGAATACTTGCAAAGAAGTAAGGCTTAGTTTAAGGCATTCATATGATTCCGTTGGGTTCTTTGCACAAAAATCATTCAAAACAAAGAAGGATAGAAGAGAGACAATAGTGAGCCTAGAAAAACAATGTTTAGCTACTCATACTAGTTGTAAGGCAAACATAGAATTAAAATGCAATATACCAGAAACTTTGAGAAGAATTGGATAAACAATGTGAATTTCCTTTGATGTCACTTCAACGGTGAACTACATACTCTTTCCTTTCTCTTTCTCTTGCTACTGGACTGAACTACAAAGTAAAAAACTAAGATACAACTTCTCAAATCTATCTAACAATGATTCTAAACCCTAAAAATAAAGTAAGAATTTAATCCTAGTCTTCGTCTTGTTGAACTCAAGAGAATGCAGTATTTATAGCTAAAAAGGGATCAAGGGGAAGCGTCGAAGATTGAGGAAGCTAACGCTCCCCCTATCTCCTCTGGATTGTCGCGGATCCACGGCTTTTACCACGAATCCGCAGTGTAGGCTGTCTAAAAATCACTAAAAGACAAGCCATTAAAAAGCAGAGTTTCAAGTTTTAGGCGCGTGGGCTCGACACCTGCGTCTCAACATCAAGGCGCGTGGGCTCGACACCCGCGTCTCAACATCAAGGCGCGTGGGCTCGACACCCGCGTCTCAACATCAAGGCGCGTGGGCTCGACACCCGCGTCTCAGCATCAAGGCGCGTGGGCTCGACACCCGCGTCTCAGCATCAAGGCGCGTGGGCTCGACACCCGCGTCTCAACATCAAGGCGCGTGGGTTGAAAACCGCGCTTCGGTTATAACCGCCCTGGTTATGGGCCAGTCGCCGCCCATGTAGCGGGGAAGTTGGCCCCTCATCGTGGAGCATTTTTAGGGGGCACGTTCACCCCCTAGGACCTCTATAAATAGCCTCGTTTGCTATGAGGTCGGGGCAATGAGAAGACAGAGGGGATAGACACAAGGGCGATCAGAAAGGATTTCTGAGACAACAGACACACAGAGAGAGAAGCAGGAGAGAGCTAAACTCTTCAGCAAGCTTGCCACGAACAAGTTGCCCTTTGCCTACCTCCTCTTTGAGAGTTTTGGTAGACAGAGCTGTGCTACTCCTTCTACCAGCCAAAGAGAAGATCCCTGACGATCCCGACGGTCATCCGGTCAACGGAGAACAAGATTCACTCTCCACCGCTACACGAAGAACCCATCACTAAACAAAGGGAGGATTCAAGACTCAACATCCTCCCTCCCTTGTAATCGGAGTATTAATCCGTTGTAAGCTTTCAATTGATTCAAGGAAACCTTACGCGAGATCTCTTTCCCTCCGCAAACAAGAGATGGCGACTCCGCTGGGGACTACATTGTCACTGATGAGCAAATCGTGGCGCAGGATGACGTCCTCCGTAAGGGGAAGATGGTCGAATCGCTCATTGTCGAGTTCGACCAGGCGAAGTACGAAGAGTTTCTCTCTTCCGGCTCCAAGAGCCCAAAGACCCGCGTCTGCCGCTGGGTCTCGACGGGGAATGGCCCCGAAGCCCGATCTGTGGCTCTCTCGGGCGCCCTGCTGCCAACTGTGCCAAGCAAGGTGCACGCGCCAGCGCCTCTCAGAAGGCCCGCGTGGTCCCAGGCACAACTTCCTTTGCGACCAACCGCGTCGCACAGAACACCCGCGTCAGTGTCTCTCAGGAGACCCGCGTGGTTAAAATCTCTGATGTTCAGCATCAGGATGTTGTTGGTCTCTCTCCACCTTCGCGACGCAACCGGAACGCTGAGCGTCGACAGAGGAGACGTGCGCGTCAGCTGCAAGTTGGAACCTCTGGTTGTCTGACTGAGGCTGGACGCAGCATACAAACTGGCGCCTTGCTCGCGCCCCGCGAAGTCCGCGTTTGGCTGCCCAAACGCGAGATTCCTTCAGTTAGGTCCTCTGAGGACCAACTCACCAAACGCCAAGGTGAAGCCTCTGCGCCTTGTCAAGCACAAGAGGCACGCGCCTATAGACGCGGGGCCCAGCAGCCCACTCTCTCTCAAGTGTCTCTGCCTCGACACACCAAGCAGCAACGCGACAGGCGCGTCTTGTCTCAACAGAGACGCCAGACGCGCGCTGAACAGCTACGGCGCGAGAACCGCGTCCCTGAAGCCTGCGTCCAGGCTATACAGCACATGGATGCCTCCCGTCTTCGACGTTGCGAGGCTAATCTTTTCAATCCCCCTCCCATGGATTTGAGGGATTATTTGACGAAGAAAAGAAGTGCCAATCAGGCCACTTCGTCGTGTTGCTGCCAACGGCTCATCCATATGCTCTCTGAGTGCCGTTGCGGATCAGGCGTACATCAGCAGTCTTTAGTCAGACAGCTGACCCTGATTCCCCCGTCAGCTAAAAGAAGACGCTCCCACAGAAGGAGAACCTTCTCTGACATTGAGTACCCGGAGCTCACTGCGAATATGACAAGCAGGAGCAAGGGAAAACAACCTGCAGTCAGCTCAGATGAGTCTGACTCTGAACCGGAAGGGTTGTATCAACACACTCGCACCCGGACTGGGGCCATTCCCCCAATTGACTATAATGCCTTAGCCCATGGCATTAAAGTGAATGATTCTCACTCCGCCGTAGCGGAATCGAGGGCCTCGAACTCTTCCATCGAGAAGGAGACCTCTGCCTACATGACAGGCACTCCTGAGGAAACGGCTAGACGTTTGGAACAAATCCAGAAGGCGCAAATGGATATCATTTTTCTCACCAGGAATCTATCGACTCCCTCAAGCAGGCGATTGCACAGCTGCTCGAAGACAGGAGGAGGTCTCCTCCTAAAAAGTCAAAGGGCAAAGGGAGAAAGCTCATCTTCCGAACCTTCTGAGGAGACGCGACGATCTACTTCCGGCTCGTCCAAGTCCTCGTCGCAAGTAAAGGGCGACCAAGACCCGGGGAAGGCTCATGCTAAAAGAATGAGTCAACTGGAGCGACGCCTCGAGGCCCTTGCCAATCGCAAAGACCTCCAAGAAGTAGGAGTGGTCCGGCCCTATCCGGCTGAGTGGGACTTAGTTCCATACCCTCCTAAGTTCAAGGCTCTAACCCTCCAAGCCTTTGATGGGAAGGGGTCACCCAATCAGCATATCTACTACTTTAAATCCCAAACTGGGAATGTAGTAGATAATGATGCCATCTTGGCGCGTCTGTTCATCGGCACCCTGAAAATGTTGGCCTTTGAATGGTTCATGAAGCTCCCAGAAGGTTCTATCAAGAACTGGGGCGATTTGGAGAAGCTATTCTTAACACGCTTCTTCGAAGATGACTCGGAAGTCACAATGCCCACCCTTTTGGCTACTAAACAGCGAAAGGGAGAGTCCGTTAAGTCTTTCGTGGAAAGGTTTCAGAACGTGGCACTCCGGTGTCCAAGCGGTATGACCCAGGCCACCCTAGTGGAAACATGCCGCCACAATCTCCAAACCTCACTCCTTGCTCAAATAGGAGTTGCTGAAAGCCGCACCTGGAAGCAATTAGTCCAACAAGGTGAATAGGCTGAGGAGATTGTCGCCCGCGTCAGAGCGGAGGAAGGTAAGCCTAGGCCGGAAAGGTCGACAAGGCGTGTGCCAGACACATCCCTCCAAACAAAGCGGAAGGATAATTTGGCAACGGAGACCAAATCTCCTGCCAAACCTCAATCAGGCAAGGCGAGTGGCTCTTCAAGCCAGCCACGCGCCAACAAGCAATATTCCTTCAAGGAGGAACATGTCGATTCGCTCTTTAAACTACTCAACAAGAGCAACCGACTGAAGCTCCCTGAAGCTCGGTGCCCCGAGGAAGTCGGCAAGACCGAGAATCCCACCTATTGCTTGTACCACAGGATGCTGGGGCACCCTACCAAAAGCTGCTATGTCTTCAAAGGACATCCTTCAAGCTCTGATTGACGCGGAGGTGTTGAAACTCCGACCAGAGCAGAAGAAGGTGACGGCTAATGTGACGTCAGTTCTCCAGTTCGGGAGACAACCCCCGACACCCTCTGGAGTAGTCCCTATCCCAAGAGGAGAGCTGAGAGTGGTCAACACAGACCCTCACCAGCAGCAAGAGAAAGGCTTGGCACCCGTCCCTACACCTCAAGGGGAAATCATGTGGGTCCACCCTGACCTTGTCAATGAACAGCAATGGGCTACTGTGACCAATAGGAAATCCAAAGGCAAGGCAAAGGCCTCATCCTGCAATGTGGTGGGTGCCTCCTCTCGAGAAGCGGAGACTGATGTTCCCTCGTTAACCGACTCAGAGGAGGAAACAATAGTCTTGGCCGCAGAGCCTAACCAACCGATAGCGGGAACCCGTTCGGGACAGCCGTACTTGAAGCAGTATGGTGAAACGGCGGCAACTCCTCCACGACCAGCTGCAGAGACAACCAAGCCCTCCACAAGACAACCTGTGGAGAAACAGAAAGAAACTTAGTATTCTCGAGTTCTTTCGAAAGGTATGGCGGAAGGATCCACGACACCTTACCGCTTTGATGTCCTGGCTCAACTAGCCAACATCCCGGCACGCATTACCTTGTATGAACTTCTTAGACTATCAAAGTCGACCAGAGAAGCTCTACAAGAAGCTCTGGCAAATGCCGAGGTCTTCATGACCCAGGTGCCGAAGGAGGAAGATGTAGAGGATTGCCTCCACACCTCCCCAAATGCTCCCTGCATTACCTTCACAGCAGATGATATGCAGGTAAAAGGGAAGCATGATCGACCCCTGTACTTCACAGGGTATATTGGATCGTCTGAGGTGAACCGCATTCAGGTAGATCCAGGGTCCGCGTTGAGCATCATGCCTCGCCGGGTCATGCAACATCTGGGCATTCCTACTCATCGTTTGAGCCCTACCCAGACAACTATCTATGGGTTCAATGCCAACCAGACCCGTCCGATGGGGAAAATCAAGCTCAAATGCCAGATTGGAAGCCTCAAGTCAGAAGTGACATGCTACATCATCGACGCCGACACTTCCTACAATCTATTGCTGGGACGACCGTGGATTCACCGCAACTCCATCGTTCCCTCCACTCTCCACCAAGTCATGAAATACATTGATGGGAGTGGAAAGGTGCAGACGTTGATCGCCGAAAGGTATCCGTTCAAAGGGGTCGAGAATTATTTCACCGACTCTTTGCTGTACCAAGATCCGGTGGAGACGGATGAAGTCCCGCGACCAGAGGAGCCAGACTCTGGTAACGATGTTGACACCGAGCCCGAGAAAGAAGAGTGCCTGTGGGAGTTAGAACCACTTGTAAGGAGCACTAATAAGCTCGATGTTGATAATACCACCGACGATGTAGGCGGTTGGTATATCAATGAAGATTTAAATTTTGCGTATTTTTCTGTGTTTGCTTCTGATTCAGTACCATCAGACACTAGCACCGAAGTAGACGATGACCCCTGGTCGGTAGTAGATGCTTTGACATCGTTGCATGTACCAATGAAGTCGTCCTTCGAAACATACCAAGATAATGGTAATGCGCAAGAATCTATATTTATGGTTCCAGCAAGACGGAAAGGCCAAAACAATTCTTTTTGGGCGAATCTCGTCTGAATCAACGCCCCGCGAAGAATCGGAAGGCGAGGAGGAATCCCCTCAGTTCGGTCATTATGAACCAAAAGCACTCAAAATGATGAGATGCATGGGGTACGACCTGACCAACAAACCCGGGTTGAACTTCGGCAAAGGAAGGAGGACGCTGCTTCGATCCTTTGTGCCGAAAGGGAAGGCCCCCGATTATTATCATCGGACGCGCCGGGGGTTGGGTTATGTATCGACTCCGATCCCATCAGCCTCTGATTCGGGAGGACATCAGGTCATAATTACTCTTCAGACACGTCATCGTGGGAGTCAGATGTCAGTGTCGGCAACATCTTCAAGGAACTTTCAGTGAACATGGTTTCGACAAGCCACCTAGAAGACGGGGATGAAGAAATGATCCAATCTGATACAGATCCTTGGATCAAACATTTAAATACTCTTTGGGATACCCGCTTTGAACAGCGCGAGCCACCCACAGAAGATAAGGTTGCTCAGATCAACCTAGGAGATGAGGCTAACCCTAAGCCCATCTCATAAGTGACGGCCTGTCACCTTCGGAGAAGAAGGATCTAATATCTCTTGTGCAAGAGTATATAGACGTCTTCGCTTGGAATTACGAGGACATGCCTGGACTTGATCCTCAAGTGGCTATGCACCGCCTCAACATCAATCCGGACGTAAAGCCTGTCAAACAACAGCAGCGACGGTTTCGTCCAGAAATAATGGAGGCAATTCAATCAGAAGTCAGAAAACTTATTGATTCTGGCTTCATCAGGGAAGAACAACATCCCGACTGGGTAGCCAACATCGTCCCCGTCGCCAAGAAGAACGGGAAGATCCGGATCTGCATCGACTTCCACGATCTAAACGAGGCCTGCCCCAAGGACGAATTTCCATTGCCGATCACAGATGTCATGATTGACAATACTTGTGGATTCGAACGAATGTCCTTCATGGACGAATTCTCAGGATATAATCAAATCAAAATGTATCCTGACGACGAAAAGCATACCTCCTTCAGGACACCTCTAGGGGTATATTGCTATACCGTCATGCCCTTCGGACTGAAGAATGCAGGGGCAACATATCAAAGGGCCATGAATGCCATTTTCCATCAGCAAATACGCAAAACGGTGAGTGTTATGTTGACGACATTGCGGTGAAAAGCCGCACTAAAGGTGATCACATAGCGGACCTGAAGGTGGTCTTCGACATCATGCGGGCTCATCAATTGAAGATGAATCCCACAAAGTCCTTCCTGGGGGTGGCCAGTGGCAAATTCTTAGGATTTGTTGTAACATCCACCGGAATTCACTTGGACCCGGAAAAGGTTCGCGCTATCCAGGAGATGCAACCCCTGAGAGGTCTCAAAGAACTCAGGGGATTGCAGGGACGATTGGCGTACATCCGCAGGTTTATCTCAAACCTCTCCGGAAGATGCCAACCCTTCGCTAAGTTAATGAAGAAGGGTGTCTCATTCATTTGGGATGACGCTTGCCAACAAGCGTTCGAGGAAATCAAGCAATACCTCACCCAACCACCAGTCCTTGCAGCTCCGGTATCCGGAAAGCCTTTCCTGGTGTACGTCTGGGCAATGGATCATTCTTTGGGAGCTCTATTAGCTCAGAATGATGATCACGGACGTGAGCAAGCAATCTACTATCTGAGTAGAACAATGATCGGAGCCGAACATCGGTATAACCCGATCGAGAAGGAATGTTTGGCGTTAGTGTTCGCTATTCAGAAAATGCGGCACTATCTGGTAGGCCAAACTATAAACGTCATATCAAAAGTCAACCCCTGAGGTTACTTATGACTAAGCCTTCATCATTAAACGGCCGGCTGGCAAAATGGGCCATATTGCTCTCCTAATATGAGATGCACTTTTTACCACAAAAGGCCATTAAAGGACAAGCAGTGGCGGATTTCCTAGCTGAGCACCCAGATCCGAGGGCAGCCAAAGTCTACGAGTATCTCCCAGATGAGGTCGCTGAAGCCTGCCTGACTTAGACATCGTTTGAAAGTCAAGTATGGCAACTCTTCTTTGACGGTGCATCCAGAACAAGCCCAAAGGGACACGTAGTAGCGGGGGTAGGAGTAGTACTCGTATCCCCATAAAATTATGTGATTCCCCGAGCTGTCTCATTAACTAAGCCTTGTCCAACAATGTGGCGGAGTACAACGCTCTTTTGATTGGGATGCAATTCGCCGATGAGATTGGCGTTAAAAATCTCGAGGCATACGGCGACTCTAAACTCATCGTCAGCCAAGTTCGCGGGGAGTACGAAGTAAGACATGAGGACCTAGTACCCTACCACAACGCAACTATCCGCATGGCCGAGGGATTTACAAGCTTCTACATTGACCATGTACCGCGCAGACAAAATGCGCACGCAGATGCACTCGCATCCCTCGCGGCCTCCTTAGCTCTTCCAGCTGGAGCAATGGAGAAGATATTCGTCTACAGCCACGACCTGTATTGCCCGAGAAATGCTCTCGAGGGCTATCAGGAGTCAAAGGGAGATTGTCAAGGCAAAGAAGCACTGGAATTGTCAACCGGTCCAGAGCTTAAAGACTGGCGATTCCCCTACATTGATTATGTCTTGTATGGCATCCTGCCTGAGGACGCCAAGGAAGTGGCTGCCATTCGAAGGAAAGCCCCTAAATTTTACTACAATGCGATTACACGAACATTGTATCGTCGATCGCATGACAGGGTCTTGCTCCGGTGCCTCTCACCCAAGGAGGCTCAAGAGGTATTGAAGAAGCCCACGACGGTATGTGTGGAGCCCATCAACCTAGCCCAAAACTGGCACATCGACTCCAAAGATTGGGTTACTACTGGCCCAAGATGATTGCCGATGTTGTCACTTATGCTAAAAGATGTCACGCTTGCCAAGTGCATGGCGATTTCATCCATCAAGCACCAGGCTACCTCCACTCTACAACCTCTACCTGGCCATTTAAAATGTGGGGGATGGATGTGGTTGGTCCTATCAGCCCATCATCATCAAAAGGACATCGGTTCATTTTGGCAATAACCGATTACTTCTCTAAATGGGCCGAAGCCATCCCTTTAAAGGAGGTAAAATCGTCTAACGTGATCAAGTTCGTGAAACATCACGTTATTTACCGTTTCGGTGTACCTCGACGAATTGTCCATAACAATGGACCCCAGTTCATCAGCCAGGCTTTCCAGAGATTCTGCGCCAAGTTCAGAATTCAGAGTGTGTCCTCAACGGTATACTATCCTGCCGCTAATGGCCTCGCAGAAGCTTTCAACAAGACTATTGGCAAGCTTCTCAAGAAGTTCGTCTCGAAAAGTCAACGAGACTGGGACGACAAGTTGGGTGAATGCTTATGGGCTTACCGCACAACTGTGCGAACCCCAACTAAAGCTACGCCATTTTCTTTGGTCTATAGGTGCGAAGCCGTGCTCCCACTGGAAATCCAAATTCCATCTCTACGCGTCGCTTTGACAGCGGAGATGACAATAGAGGAGAAGCATCGACAGCGACTCCAGGAACTGGAGGCCTTAGATGATAAACGTCTACAGGCCCAACAACAAATCGAGCTCTACCAAGCTCGTATTACCAGAGCCTTCAACAAGAAAGTTAAAATGCGAACTTTCAAGAAAGGCGATCTTGTCTTAGCCGTCAGAAGACCCATGGTAATGACGCACAAGACAAAAGGAAAATTCCAACCCAAATGGGAAGGACCATTTGTAGTAGAGTCAGTCTACTCGAATGGGTCATATCGCCTCATAACCTCAAATGGCGATACACTCATGATGCCGATCAATGGCAGGTTCCTGAAGAAATACTATCCTTAGATGGTATTCTTCCGCTGATCAAGTTAAAAGTACACCTCTGATCAAAGTAAGAAGAATTTCTTCATTATAACATCCAACGCCCCCGACGGCTAAGGATAGAGGAAAATGTTGGCCTTTAAGCCCAACATAAGTCTTCGACAACTCATCATGCTGAGGGGAATAGCATGGCTAGCCCAACTCAAACGGTAGTTGGTAAAGGCACCTCAAATCCGTTGATAGCTGAGGGTTTGCTAAAAATCTTAAGTGGACTTGGCTCCACTCTTTCCTCTAAAATCTCTTACCAATTCTCATCCACAGAATGGTAGGTCTACAAAATACAACCATTACTAAGTTAACACTATACCTCTGGTAATGGAAACTTTTCAATATTCCTTGTCGAGTACAAATTTTGCTTGTCAACTCTACACGGAGTATCAAACTTTCAAATTTGCCAAGTTAACACTATACCTCTGGCACTTCAAATTTTACTTGTCAATTCTCACCAATAGAATGACAGGTCCTCAAATTGCTCTTATCATGAGTCAATCTTTATCAAGTTAATACTACACCTCTGACAAATTACTGTTAAAGTTTAACACCACACCTCTAAACAGTAATCAGGTTTCTGTCAGGTTTAATATTACACCTCTGATAGTCACTTTTCTTCAGACTTCCATATCGAAGCTGAAATGGATGATGCTAAGTTAACATTACACCTCTAGCATCAAGTCATTGCTAAGTTAAACAATACACCTATGGCCATGACTTTCCCTCGGACTTCCTTATACAAGCCGAGATGACCAATGCCAAGTTCAACATCACACCTCTAGCATTACCCTCACTGTCAAGTTAAACATTACGCCTATGACAGTGACACTTCTGAGTTAAGTTAATATCACACCTCTGACTCACATCCTTGTCAAGTTAACATTACACTTCTGACAAGACCACTTTTAACCCGTTAAGTTAATATCACACCTCTAACGGTAACAAACTTTCCTAGATTCCCCACGAGTCTAGTCTCACTTGTTATTCTCTTCAACAGAATAACAAGTCTACCTAAAAACATTGTTAGGTTAATACTACACCATCAACAGTGTTTCCATCAAATCCCCAGCTGAACTCAATCAAGTTAATCCCAAACACTTGATAAAAGTTCACCCTCCCTGGGGGTACCAATTCTACTTGTCACTTTCTCTTATGAAATGGCAGGTCCACCCAAAAATTATTTCATCTCTGTCAAGTTAATATTACACCTCTGACAGTATTGTGAGAGTTCCTGAAATAGGATCTTTCCCTACAAAGTTTGACTTATTAAGATTATCATCATAATTTTGACAAAGTCAAAGATTATTTGCTTCTATGAGTCTAACTGAAGACAAAAAGTTCAAGACAATGAAAGAGGCAAAAAGAAAAGTGTCACTTTTATTTATATCCAGGCATATGAAAGTGATACAAAACACTCTCTTATACAACAAGATTGAGTGTTACAATTAAGGAGTACAAAGAAGTCCCTCTCTCTCTCAGAGGTCATACTCACTCCTTGAAGCCGCATCTAATTCCAAGTGCACGATGTCTGAAGAAGTGCCAAACTGTGGCGACAATTGGAGCCGGTTGCACTATGGTGCATGACGTCTGGTGGCAGCAGAAGGCCCTGCAACCCTTCGTTCATGAGTATCTCTTTCCCCAGCAGGTCATCCAGCAGACATGGAGAGTCCTTGATGTCATTTCTGGAGTGGGAGAGGAAGAGGATCCTATCTGCCACCATATCCACCGTAACCCCCTCGCCGCCGTATTCACCCTGACCATCCCTTGCCATCAGGCATGACTGGTGCATTGGATCTGAAGAGACCTTGGCGAGAGTCGAATCCTCGTCAGGGACATAATATATTCCCTTGTGGACGACGAGGACCATAATATATTCCCTTGTGGACAAACATCGAACAAGTCCGCCGGCCGAAATATTCTTCCAGGGGCCCAGCGAACCTGAAAAAGGACAATCAAGCCTACCTACAAGGAATAAACAAGGGGGTTAGAAAATCTGGAACTTAGTATACTTCAACAAAGAAAACTAAGTGACAGACGCGGCTATTGTCGAAGACTTCAGACGCGGGAATGAGCCCGCGCAGTGAGTCAAAATACCGCGTCAATAGAAGCAGACGCGAATCAAAACTGTGCCACACGCGGTCTCATTTTGCGCCCGCGCCTAAAACACAAGGCGCGAAAGGACTCAGACGCCGAAAATTGCCATCTCCCTGTCGAGGGAACAGGGGTTGCAAAATTCGGGTCTAAAACCTTCAGCCCGAGTTGGAATTCATCCAAGTCAGTGGCCTTAAAACGCGAGCTTCATGAGCAAAGTCAGCGCCAAGTGCCAAAGACTTCTGTACTCGCGTCCAGGGAAGTTCAAGTCGATGGCGCAAATTCCAGAAGGAATGCACCAACTCAGACTTCATGAGGAAATCCAGATGATGATGCCAAAGTGCAAACTTGGGTGGACTAGAAACATCACGGCAAGTCGAGACGTCATACCAGCAGAGGCCTCTGTCAAGAGTTTAACTCTCTGCATCAGAATATGGACATGGAAGGTGATCAGAGAGTCGCTTTGTCCTGAAGAGACCAAACAGAAGCATGAAAGCTCTGGGTCATCTTCTTCCCCGGAGTCGTCTTCATCCATGAAGACAGTACCCCTATTAGAAACTCTGAAGAAGGTGGAAGTTCTCAGAGCAATCGTTCTCTTAAAAGGGAAAATAGTCTAAGATTGGGACTGCTAAAGAAGGCGAGCCCCTATTTATAGGCCGCTCCTGGTAACCGTCATTAATGGTTCATCAATTGGAACCGTCGGCCTTAATGACCGCACGATTGTCAAAGTCCAATGGGAAGCTGACGCGTGGAGGGTCGCTTCGGGAAACGTTGAAGACGCTGGTCTCCAACCGCCAGCGTCGGTTTTACATTAAAGGGTATTAACGCCCAAGTCCAATGAAGAACCGACGCGTGGACAACTGCTTCGGGAAACAACGGATGACCCGGTTTCCCAATCGTCAGTGAAGACTTGACGTTCAAAGATCTCATAAAATCTTTATGTCAGGCCGCATGTAACGTCTGGAAGTTACATCGATACGCAGATGGAAAAACCCGCGTCCTGGAACCCGCGTCTCCTTTTTCAGAGTGAATGACCTCCACCTGCGTTCCAAAGGAAAGTCCGCGTGACTCAGAATTGCGTCCCTTCAACAAACAGGCCCATTTTAAGGGAAAGCACTTGACTTAGCAAAGGACTTAGTCCATTCTGAGATTAATGGGAAAATACACAAGGCTGCGTCCCTCGCGTCCGCTCGAGTCGCGTCTTCATTGGCAGGACAGACTCGCGTTACTCAAAGCCGCGTTTCTCTCTGCGAGTTGACGCCGCCGTGTCTCCCTATGGATTGACGCTGCGTCTCATCAAAAGGACTTAGTTCTATCTGAGTTCTTATGAACTAATGACCGCGTCTCTCCATAAATTGACGCCGCGTCTCATCAAAAGGACTTAGTTCTGCCTAAGGTCCTATGGGTCAAACGTCACGTTTCATTTAAAGAACTTAGTCTCACCTAAGTTCAGCATTCACAGTCAGTTAATCAAAGATTGTGATCAAGAGGTCGAATTCATCCACAGCAAGGCAACAAAGGAGGTGGAGCCAAAAAAACTGCAAAGACTTTTATTATATCAAAAATGATAAAAGCTAATACAAAACACTCGTAGTGAACAGAGTGTCCTTTTCTTAAAAAAAAAAAGAGAGAGAAGGCTACAAGTCCTGGTCCGCCAAAGAACGGATTTGCTCTCTAAGGCGATGTATCTTATGTTGACGCGCCTTCTCAACCTCCATGAGAGCTCGGGCCCGCAGATCCGCTTCAGACAAAAATCCCTGCGCTTGCACTCGGAGGGATTCCAGCTCGGACGAACGAACAGAGAGGTCCGCTTCAGCTTGCGCCTTGACAACCTCTAACTCCGCTAGCCTCTTTTCAGAGGTAGCAAGCCTCTGTTCGTTGAAGACAATCATGGCCTCAGCCCTGGCTATAACAGCCCGAGAGTCAAGGATAGCCTGCTTTGCGGCCTGTATGATCGTCTCTGACTCCTCAGACTCAATCGCCAGCCTTTGGTGATCAGCCTGGACACGTTCAAGAAGACGAGTTCTATCAGTGATCTTCTCCTCCACCTCTCTTCGCTCCTGCTCTTGAGCAACAAGGAGCCTATTCAGCGTTTCTTGGGCTTCGTGGGACGAACCGGCATCATCCTCCAGGGATCGAAGCTCTCTCAGGTGCTGTCCCAGCTGATCCACCAGCAGCTGACTCGCCTGGGCTAGCGAAGGGCCTCCAGCCAACTTGATGTTCTCGACCTGGTTTCCGAGAAACATATGGGCGAAGTCAAGGGAGCTACCCCTAGTCAGGACGAAATCGATGCATGTTCGCATCGAGGTAAGAAACTGCTGCACCGCCTGGCGTGTCAAAAGCTCCATGATATCATCATCCGAAGTGCTCCCCGATCTCCTTTCTATCACGGGGTGGGGGATGTAGATCGACTCTGTTGGTGCAAGAGTCGAGCTGACCACGGGTACGGCAGGAACAGGAGCAGCCACTGGCGCTTCTGGGGGTACCACCTCTGCAAGAACCTCACAGCCAAGGACAGAGTAGCGAGCTCGACCTCCTCAGAAATCTTGGCCGAAGCTTGAGCTGTGTAGCCTTCTGGAGGGACACTGACCGTCAGACTCTCTACCTGCGCCCCCTCAGTTCTCTCTGCAAGTTATCTCAACATTAGCCAGAATGGTAAAAAGAGAAACATCCGAGACATCAAAACTTCCTTACCAAGCTGGAGGTCCAGAGATGTCGGATCCTTGGGCGAACCCAACAGAGGAGAAGTCTCCCTGACTTCAGTGGTGACCTCCTTTTCCTGCAGAGTAAAAGTCTCCCCGATTTCGGTAATTGCCTCGGCAGCTGGAGTCTCAACTCCTTCCGGCTGGGTCAACTCTTGCACCATCTCCTCGATATGCGAGGAGGTTGCAGCCTCGGTATCCTCAGCCAATCCTGCAGCATAAAAGGAGAATGTTAAAACCTCCTCTTCAAACGAAAAGGGAAATCAGGTCAGAAGGTGAAAAGAGTACCTTCAGCGGGAGTAACTACCGCCAGTGGTGATACCGTCAACAGCTCGCACCCATGTATTTCCTCCTCCGAGATGTGTGAGAATTTACTCGGATCAAGAGGAGCGGGTTCGTCACCATAGTCGACATCATCCTCAAAATCGCTTTCCCTCTGCGGATGAGGAAGACGACAGTTCAACGTGAGAAGCCTCGGTAGCCGGAGCCTTGCCTCTAAACACCCCAGTGGTAGGGCTGGGGTCAACCATCCGAGGACTGGAGATGAAGACAGAAGGAGACCCAGGCTGTTGTGCCTCATCCCTCCTCTGAGCTGAGGAAGACTCAGGCTGAGCTGAGATCCCCGGAATCTTAACATCGCCTCCGCTCATTATATCGACCTCGAGCTGCTCGGTCTCGTCAGTGGCGGTGGGTCTGTCAGCAGGCTCCCCTTCCTCTGCAATCCCGAGGCTCCTGCGGTGTAACCTGTGGGCATGGACTAAGGGAGTATCATCCTTGTCCACCTCTTCCTCCCTCGGCTCCCCAACACCAGAAGGGATGTCCGCGGATCGAGAAACTGCAGCCGTCAAGTCTCTCCGGACCTTCTTTGGGGCAGGCTCAGCAGTGGAAGTAGAGCCTTGACGACGCTTGCTCACCGCCTGTCGAGCCCTGGTTGGTCGCGGCTCCGCCCTTGTCGGTCGCGGCTCCGCCCTTGTCGCTCGCGGCTCCTCCCTTGACCTTCTCCCGACCTCCTTCAGAGCCTTCAGGTACTGCTCGACGCCTCGCGAGCGTTTACCGGACTCTGACCTTGCTTTGAGATTTGCATTGATACTCTCAATGCATGAATACTCCGGAACAAAGTATGGTGTCTGGTTGACTTGGAAGTACCAGGAGCAGAAGCTGAAGCTTATACGGCACTTTGATCCCTCGATAGGTAGACGGAAAGTTGCTTCCGTCCCTCTGGCCATACTGTAGTACCAAGCCCGAGCACCTTCGAACAAGTTCCCTTCGAAGGCGAGTCGAGCATTGGGATTGCCGATGTAGAGTTGATCGTAGCCGAACTGTCGGGCGAAACGATTCGGCATGTACGGCTCGATTGTGCATGAAGTCCCTTGCCGGAAAAGCACATATCCGGGCCGAATGTTGATCAACCACCAGAAGACCCCTGTGGACAACCTCGTGAAGTCATCTGGGCCCGCGAAATCAGTAAATAGATCTCCGAAAGACGCACCAGGATCTCGGGGAAGCAGCGATTGAGCTGGTAGTTCGAAGCATCTGAAATGCACTTCCGGACGAAATACATATAAGTATTACGCCAGTCCGAACCCTCCAACCGCTGTACAAAAGGGGCGAAACCCTCACTCCAAGGCACCGACGTCATCAGGGAAGGGCAGTGCATCACGTACCAAGCCATGAGGTACGTGTAAGGTAGCTCGATCCGAGGGTTGGGGCGCTTCACTGTCGGCTTCCCCTCTGAGTCAAGGATCGGTTGGCCATGGGAGTCGACAGCCTTCCCTGGCTCGCAGAAGTTGTGGGTTAACGCCCGCAACCCGCTCTGAATGCCAGCCGTCACGGCCGGAAGAAGGGCTATGGGACTGCCATGGGCCAGGAGCACCGCCGGTTACACCACGTCGGCAACAATGACTTCATGTGGCAGCGTGGGCACCACACAACGCTTCAGCCACAGCATTAAGAAGCCCGCCAACAATGCTCGATCGGAGATAGGGGTCCGGGCTTGATGGTGAAAGCTTTCGAAGACCATGTCAGGTTCGAAACCGTCCTCGTTCGAATCCGTGGTGTAGAAGCCTTCCGGAGCCTGGGCGATCCTGTCGGCAATCTCCTCGTTGGAGCTGGGAGCCAGTCGAGTTATTGGATGGTCTTTCTTATTGACATTGTTGAACAAGTAACTGGCCCAAGACAGCTGCTTGATTCCTCTTGACCTCCAAGTGGTTATCTGGACGCAAATATGGAAGTGACATAGCACTTCCCAATAAGTCTCGTACATTTGAGGAGACCCTTTCTTCATAAGGTTGAGCTCCTCAGTGGTTGGGATATATTCCTCATAGGAGAATCCCCTGTTGCCAGCCCCGAGATCTCATGCAACTCATGCAGTGCAAGGCCCATCTCTCCGACCGGGGTGAAGAATGTCCCCGTCAAAGAATTGTAACGCTCCAGGACCCCGAAGAAGTTCTGAGAACTCGGCGGGATGCCATACTGCACGGCCCTGACTGCTGGGTACAGTCCCACATGATCTAGCAGATCTCCAAGATCGGCAAGGACGAAGCTCACCATCCTGCACCACCAATACTTCTCGGTGGAATGAACCCACCCGGGCGCACGAAACTCAACCGGAAAATCACCCTCCGCTTTCATAAACGCGTTGAGGAAGGTAGTGCCGAGTTTTGGTATCTCTCTAACTGGGAGCTCAGACTTGCGCGACCTGGGGAACAGGCCAAGAACCGCCCTATCATGGCCATCATGACGGTATACCTTCTGGGAGCCCAAGTCACCGAGGGTAATCTCAGGGACGTATCGGGAAACGTCCCATTTCATCTTCCGAGGGACGGACATGTGCTGGAGATAAGACAGCGGGAACATCCTCTCCATGTCTGGAAGAAAGAATCTTCTATCCCCTATCTGACGGAGCCATCTATAATTTCCATCATACATGGAATAGCCGCCATCACCGATACGATCTCCGAAGAAGAAGGCAGGTTTCTCCAGCTTGACGCGATCATCCGTTGTGAATGCTGCATCGATCATAAGCACCCGAAGGGTTGTCATATCAACATTGGAGAGCCTTTCCTGGCGCTCCTGCGACTTGTCAGCAGTCACAGGTACTGTCCTTCATAGCACAAAGGCCAGATCACGGTCAGCACCACCTACATGTCCAAAGTGGCGCTTCTTAGCGAGTGGGGCAGAAGGGTGTGGTACTGCAAAAGAAAAAGACACTTGATCAGACATCTTATCAGAAATAAGAAAAGAAAAAAATACCAAGTGTCTACAGTGCAAACGCAGAAAAGATACTGGACGCAGAAATTATTAAAAAACCCGCGTCCAGCCTGCGAATCTGCGTCCAGACGCAGAAGAAATACTGGACGCAGGAATTATCAAATCCGCATCCAGACCTGCAAATACGCATCCAGGCGTGAGGCCCGCAGGATCAAGCCCGCGTTTTGCAAACCAAGACTTATGAAAAATCTCTAAGTACTTGGGCTCAGGTGCAAGATTCATCAAAAACCTGCACCTGATGAAAAATCTTCAAGTCCGCGTCCGAACCCTTCACAATTAGAAATATTCTAAGTGAAGAATCCGAAATGCAGGACTCGCTGGCACCGGGTCATCAAACCCGCGCCTTGGTTATCAACTCAAAGACCGCGTCTGAGACCGCGTCTGAGAATCAAACACGGTTTGTTTTCTGTGTTAATGGTTCTCCTCCAAAAGATATCTTTTTGGGGTTCCATGAACTCCCATTAATGGTGAAGTTCAAGCCTAAAAGGCGTTATACCTGGGAAAAGGACTTCCTGCGCGGAAGAACCGCCCCTCTGGGCCCCGGTGACGGTCGCTCTTGAAGAGGATGCGGTTGGCTTGGTCTTAGGTGCCATTGGTGATTAAGAATCCAGTAATGGAGATGAACAGAGAAAGAAGAACTCTTTTTTTCTTAAAAACTCTAAACAAATGCGCTCGGAGAAGAAGAGGTATCTCTCTGACTGTTGCCATTTATAGGCAAAAGGATTCGCGAAGATACGCGGCGCGTGGCTAAATTAGTTCTGCAGCGAGTCATCGCTTGACGCGTGGAAGAAATCATTTTGATGATTCGCGAAGATCATGCGCCATGACTCTGCAGCGAGTCATCGCTTGACACGTGGAACAGATCATTTAATGAACCGGGAAATCTGCGCGCCAAAAGGTAAAATCCCGTCGGTTCCCCAGGCCAACTGGCAGTGCAATCATGACATGGCACAGATTCGCACCCGACGCCGCGCCTCTTTGATGGACATGCCCCGTCATCACCGCCATAAATGCATTCAAAAAGTCGCATCTCTCTAAGAAGTTCGCGTCTTTCCAGCCCGGCTGAACATCGCGTCTGCTTTATGGAAGATCAGTCGCGTTTTTCATTTGCCAAAAGACGCACCTCATGAAAGTCGCGTCTTTAAAGCAGTACCATATCTGCTTTTTAAAAAGAACCAGCGTTCGGCCTCCTGCTTCTGCAAATCAGTTCAACAGTACACTGGCACAAGCAGGCGACCAACCACTCCTGGCTTAAAGCACCCGTGACAGACTAAAAGCAATCGGGGAGGTTTAGACTGTGTATCTAGACACTCAACACGATCAACTCTGGTGGCCTCAAAGAGTTCAACAGTACACTCACGAAGACCAACTCCAGATAAGATCAAACCCGGAGCATTAATAGTCCAGTCATAAAGGTGAATGCGGCTAAAATCCAAAGTATTTCGAAATCCGTCCCATTTAACTGCGGAATATCGAAAACTTTGGAGGGGGTTCTGTAGGCTGTCTAAAAATCACTAAAAGACAAGCCATTAAAAGGCAGAGTTTCAAGTTCTAGGCGCGTGGGCTCGACACCCGCGTCTCAACATCAAGGCGCGTGGGCTCGACACCCGCGTCTCAACATCAAGGTGCGTGGGCTCGACACCCGCGTCTCAACATCAAGGCGCGTGGGCTCGACACCCGCGTCTCAGCATCAAGACGCGTGAGCACGACACCCGCGTCTCAACATCAAGGCGCGTGGGCTCGACACCTGCGTCTCAGCATCAAGGCGCGTGGGCTCGACACCTGCGTCTCAACATCAAGGCGTGTGGGCTCGACACCCGCGTCTCAACATCAAGGCGCGTGGGCTCGACACCCGCGTCTCAACATCAAGGCGCGTGGGCTCGACACCCGCGTCTCAGCATCAAGGCGCGAGGGCTCGACACTCGCGTCTCAACATCAAGGCGCGTGGGCTCGACACCCGCGTCTCAGCATCAAGGCGCGAGGGCTCGACACTCGCGTCTCAACATCAAGGCGCGTGGGTTGAAACCCGCGCTTCGGTTATAACCGCCCTGGTTATGGGGCCAGTCGCCGCCAATGTAGCGGGGAAGTTGGCCCCTCATCGTGGAGCATTTTTAGGGGGCACGTTCACCCCCTAGGACCTCTATAAATAGCCTCGTTTGCTATGAGGTCGGGGCAATGAGAAGGCAGAGGAGATAGACACAAGGGCGATCAGAAAGGATTTCTGAGACAACAGACACACAGAGAGAGAAGCAGGAGAGAGCTAAACTCTTCAGCAAGCTTGCCACGAACAAGTTGCCCTTTGCCTACCTCCTCTTTGAGAGTTTTGGTAGACAGAGCTGTGCTACTCCTTCTACCAGCCAAAGAGAAGATCCCTGACGATCCGACGGTCATCCGGTCAACGGAGAACAAGATTCACTCTCCACCCGCCACACGAAGAACCCAGCACTAAACAAAGGGAGGATTCAAGACTCAACATCCTCCCTCCCTTGTAATCGGAGTATTAATCCGTTGTAAGCTTTCAATTGATTCAAGGAAACCTTACGCGAGATCTCTTTCCCTCCGCAAACACGCAGCCCACATTCAAGGAGCGAGGGTCCCCAGTGTGCTGATTTTGCTTTTTGTCTAATTGGAATTTTCGTTTGATCTTTGATTTAACCTGAACTTCGTTGATCTTTATTGATTCTCCATTCAACCGAATAGATCTCTAGGAATCTAAGTTAATGGAACTGTATCTGGGATTATCTTCAGTTAGCTAAATAGATCCTGTTAAATCTGATTTCAACTGGTGTTATTTGGCCTAATCTTCTCCCTTTTGATTAGGACAAGCTTGCAAATTAAGACACAATTATTAGTAGGATTCAGTACAAAATAGATGCAGAAATTTAGTGATAAACATGCAATAAACATATAATAAACATATACAATCATACTTCCACACCTATCTATTGCTCATCCTCGAACAAAACTCAAAAGACTAAGAAGTTATTGGCCACTTTTGCAGGTTATGCACTACACTGAGCATGTGCAGCAAGCCTTTAAACCTCTAGGTTAATCTTAGAGATGAGTTTTGTCTCATGAGGGTTTTCAGTGGATTACACCCACAAAATCTAAAAAAATAAAAATAAAGTGTTAGTATTTTGAAAAAACATTCTGAAAAGATAAGAGAATATTTGAAATATTTTTGTAAAAATTCAAGTAATCTATAAGTTATAGGAAAATCGAACATTTCATTTCTAAACTTAGTCTCTATTCAAAAACTTGTTATTAATCAAGGTACGGAGTCAAACTGTATTTCTTATCTTATCTATTATTTTACCCCAAGTCATATGCACCTTCATGATCGTGAAATTTTGACTTGGGGTTTTCCAACTCTAACTCTTATGCTTTATTTTTCATATTTTTGGTGATATTATCCCTTTGTTCTATTAGGCTTTCTAATCTGCCTATGTAATAAGCCTTAAGTCAGTAACTTCCAATCCGGAAGGTCTTAGGCCACTAGGTGAGAAAATACCTCAAGGACTTAAGATCTCAAGCAAACAAGGCCACAAAACTTAAGAATTTTATTATTACATGGACAGTTTTTAGGCGTGAATACTTATGCTTTATGAGGCACAAATACCCAGCTTAATCAGAGGATTTTTAATATATATATATATATATATATATATATATATATATAATATATATATATATATATATATATATATATATATATTTCAAACTTGTCTAATTACCTTTTGCATAAATACTAAGGTTTTTTTAGGTCAAATCACCTAACTAATCAATAATTAGATTTGTTTATTTTTCATATATAGATATTTTCTCTCTTTTTTTATAAGGCATAAGAATCTTTGTTTTTGAACCCTAAGTGTGTAAGTGTATAAAGTATGCATATTTCATCACGGTATAAATCAAGACTACATTACTTTTTCAATTTTTCTTCTTAACCTAAAAATCAAACAAATAATCTTATTTTGACTAAGTATAAGAAATCCTAATTATGATTCTCTATTCCTTAAAATTAACTCAATTTCTTATAAAAAATTGATCAAAATATAGATTTTCTTTTCAAAAAGTGTGTGTGTGTGTGTGTGTGTGTGTGTGTATTATGTCATATTAGAACTCTCCCCCACACCTATCTCATGCATTTTCCTCAATGTATGAAAAAATGTATAAATGCATTAAATGAAATGTAAAAGAGGTGAAGTTACCGATACACTGGTTGAACAAACCCATGGCTTCGACCCATAGCCGTTTCATTTATCAGCACCAACTCCAAGAAAGGTTTAAGGTGTTGACCATTTACCTTAAAGTCATTCCCCTTCTTGGTGTCACTGATCTCTACAACACCGTGTGGAAACACGGTCTTAACAACGAATGGCTCAGTATATCTCGAGTTTAGCTTTTTTTAAAAAAGATGAAGCCTAGAATTATAGAGTAAGACTTTTTGTCTTGGGACAAAAGTTTTTCTCATGATATGCTTATCATGAAAAATCTTAGCTTTATCTTTAGTGATCTTTGCATTCTCATAGGCCTCATTTTTTAACTCCTCTAATTCAGAAATTTGTAATTTTTGAAGGTCACTGGTCCTGTCTAAATCGAAATTTAGCTGCTTGATTGCCCATAAGGCCAGGTGCTCTAACTCAACGGGCAGGTGACAAGCCTTCCTAAAGACTAACCTATATGAAGACATTCCTAGAATCGTCTTGAAAGCGATCCTATAGGCCCATAAGGCATTTACAAGTTGGGTGGACCAATCTTTTCGATTTTAGCTCACAGTCTTCTCCAAAATAAGTTTAATTTGTCTGTTGGAGACTTCTATCTGCCACTATTTTGAGGGTGGTAAGGTGTGAATAATTTGTGTGTTATAATGTATTTTCACATAAGAGTTTCAAAAGTTCTTTTGAGAAATGACTGCCACTGTTGCTAATAATAGTTCGTGGGGTTCCAAAACATGAGAAAATGTTCTCTTTCAAGAAGTTGACAATAATCTTGTGGTCATTAGTCTTGCTAGGAATGGTTTTCTACCCATTTCGACACATAATCCATAACAACTAATATATATTGGTTTCGAAATAAGTTAGAAAAAGGACCCATAAAGTTGATGTCACAAACACCAAAGGATTTTATTTCTAGAATTGGGTTGAAGGGCATCATATTTCAATTTGAAATCCTTCCTACCATTTGGTATTTAGGGCACGTCTTGCAAAGTTATAAGCATCTTGAACAAAGTGAGTCAATAGAACCCACTTTGTAGCACTTTTTCAGCAGTTCTGCAGGGATCAAAGTATTCACCGCATGCAAGTTCGAGACAAAAGAGCAGAACACTCTTAATTTTCTCATCGGAAATGCATCTCCTAATGAATTGGTTGGAAGAGTACTTGAAAAGATATGGTTCCTCACAAAAAAAATACCAGACTTGATATAAGAACAAATATACATCCTGTTTTGACCACTGAGATGAAATTTGATTTGTGACTAAGTAGTTCACTATTTCGGCAAATCAAGATTTCCTAAAGGCAACTAAAAGTTGTTCAGCAGGAAAGTCATCATTGATGGGTAATTCGTTGCATGGAGAATTTGAGATGCGCGAGAGATGGTCAACAACGACATTTACTATGCCTTTCTCATCTCGAATCTCGAGATCAAATTCTTGAAAAGCAAGATCCAATGAATTAGTCAGGTCTTAGCATCTTTCTTTGTCATAATGTATCTTAGGGCAGAATGATCGGTGAAAATGGTGGTTCTGGACCCAAGCAGGTAGGGATGAGATTTCTCTAATACAAATACTATAGCCAAGAGTTCCTTTTCGGTTGTAGTGTAATTCAATTGTGCATCATTGAGAGTCCTACTTGAGTAATAAATCACGTGCTGCTTGTTATCAAGGTGCCATCCTAAGACAACGCCTATAGCAAAATTCAAAGCGTCGCACATGATTTCAAACAGCTTTGACCAATCCAGTGCAAAAATGATTGGTGCAGAAATAAGCTCATTCTTTAGCTTCTCTCAAGCATTAAGATATCCACTATCAAAAGTGAAAGGCACGTCCTTAACTAAAAGGTTAGTTAAGGGTTTAGCAATTTTGCTAAAGTCTTTAATGAACCTACGATAAAGACCGGCGTGTCCTATGAAGAATCAAATGTCTTTGATACGTTTCGGTTTAGGGAGCTTAGTTATGACCTCAATCTTGGTTTTATCCATTTCAATTCATTTTTGAAATTTCATGGTCCATGACAATTCCATGTCGTACTATGAGTGGCATTTCTCTCAATTAAGTGTCAGATTTTTCTCAACATAACATTGGAGGACGAGTTTGAGATAGTGAAGACATTGATCTAATGAGTCTCCATAAATGGAGAAATCATCCATGAAAATTTCTAAGAATCATTCTACTATGTTAGAGAAAAGACTCAACATGTAATGTTGAAACGTTGCTGGGGTATTGCACATGCTGAAAGGCATTCGGTGATAAGCAAATGTCCCAAATGGATATGTGAACATGGTCTTCTCTTGATCCTCCAGAGCTATGGGAATCTAATTATACCTTCAGTAACCATCTAAGAAATAGTAATACTCGTAGCCAGCTAAACATTCAAGTATTTGGTAATGAAGGAAAGCGGAAAGTGGTCCTTACGAGTTGCAGTATTTAATTTCTTATAGTTAATACAAACTCAAATTTTCATGGGAATCTGAGTTTGGATCAACTCTTTATTCTCGTTTTCCACCACAGTGAAACTAGATTTCTTCGGAACCACATGGACAGGACCTTTTTTGTAATGGTCTTAGATTTAACCACATTCACTAAACCTCTAACAACAAAGCAGGATATGTAATAATTCATCAAATGATCGTTCAAATTTTCGACAGCATTTTCTTTGGAACTCGCCACTTGACCGAATACAATATGCATAAATTAGGGCATTCAAGGCTTATCTTCAATCTTAATAACATTCATAATATATATACATGTATCATCCAAGCAACACCCACGCATTTAAAAGTGGATAATCCTATCAATACAAGAAAAGTCTTGGCTTTCCATGATACCATCTCCAACAAAGCATGCCCAACAAGAATACATACAACACTATTAAGATAGTTCATAAGGATCCATCAAGTTAAGCTTACAAAAATTTTCTTACACAAAAGGGGCAAATTACACTTCATGAGTTTCCATCACTTGACGTTGAACCGTTCTTAAAGATCATATACACGTGAACATGTTTTTCCCTTTTACTTATTTGTATAAAGGCTTACCGTTATATCATATATTTATATATCGGAGGAAGGGGATGGACGGGAGCCGTAGGAGAGGGAAGACAGTGTTATTGTGTTATGATATATTTATATATATGCTTATATCATGGAGGAATGGGCAGGACTAGAGCCGGTAGGAGGGAAATGATGGTTTAATTTTCATATATTTATACAACGGAGGATGAGGCAGGGTGGGAACCAGTAGGAGGGAAAGACGGAGAGTCTCACGCTTTACTTATAATTTGTATATGCATATGAATCATGTATGGTATGTACCCATTAAATATTTTTTTTGAAAAGTGTGATGTGATTGTATTATTGAATTACTTGAACATATAAATAATATTCGTAGAAGTATGACGTGATACTGTATTACGGGATAGATAACTATATATCAGATTGGAAGTATGTTTGATATGCTCTGTATATGTTAAATGAGACACATGGATGATGTGTGCAGCGAGTACATAAGATGAATTCATACATAAATTAAAAATAACTGAGTGAGTATGCTATTGCAACTCATAAACCATGTAATCTGCGGCAGAGAAACTAAAAAAAGTTAAGGAGAATCAATTACTATAAAATTAGACTTTCACACAGACTATATAGACAATGGTGTTGATTATTCATTATAATATATTGCTTTTTCCTTTTTCTCTTTGTCCATCCATACTTACCATAGTTGTTGAAGAAAAACTTGCTTCTTATTATTTGTGTTTTCTTTCCTTGATACTCTTCTGACTCTCTCTCATTGAGCTGTTAAGCTCCCCTTTCTAGTTTCATGTTTTTCGGGTCACGACGAGATGAGGCCCAGCTTAACTTTGGACATTTGCTAGGAATTCCTTTAAAAATGAAAGTATTGTATAATATTCATTGTAAATATTTCTTATTGTATATATTCATAACTTTATTCGATTTGTATTTATAAACAAGTATTAGATTGTGGGATGGATTGGTGTAGAGAGGAACTTACTTGTGATATTCATGATGAGTCAAATTATATAGATAGTACTGCATTATTTTATAGAGGCCGAGAGGGGTACTCTCCAGCATATGTCATTTTATTTTCATGCAAGAAGGTGATGTCAAAACGAAATATTATTATGATTGCATGGGTGATTGTTGAGTTTGATTTATGTAATTGGATTGAGATAAGCCATGTAGGTTGATGTTCATATATCTTGTATTTGGGACAAGTGACAAATACAAGGGAGATGCTGCCGAAATTTTCAAGAAATTAGAGATGAATTTGATAATCCGTTAAGTAATAAGGATTTATTATGGAAATTGAGGATACTAGAAATTGGAACCGTTACATCATACAACCGCAATAAATTTCGAACCAAGAGCCTGGTAATTCCCGATCATCGACTCGCCTTGCATGGCACACTGCCTGATGATCCCAAGAAAGTGGCTCCTGTTCGATGAAGATCTACTTGATTCTACTATAATGCAATGGTAATGACGCTATACCGCCATTCATATGACTTACTTCTTCGTTGTCTATCCAATTTGGAGGCACAAAAAGTACTTAAGAGGCCCATGATGGCATATGTAGCGCTCATCAACTAGGTCTAAACCTCAAAGACCAACTACACCGACTCGACTACTATTGGCCAACTATGATCGCCGATGCAGTCAAATACGTGAGAAGGTGTAAGGCTTGTCAAATTCATGCAGATTTCATACACCAATCCCTGGAGCTACTCCACCCCATAGTCACTTCATGGCCAATTGAAGCATGAGGAATCGATATTGTAGGACCTATCATCCTCCTTCGACAAAAGGTCATCATTTCATCCTTACGATAACCAATTACTTCTCAAAATAGGCAGAAGCTGCACCGCTCCATAGAAGTTAAACTGCTAATGTGGTTAACTTCATCAAACACCATGTCATCCATTGATTTGGTGTCCCTAGGCGGATCATCCATGACAATGGTCTGCAGTTTGCAAGTTAATCTTTCTATCAGTTCTATGATAAGTACCAGATTCAGAATGTGATTTTAACTGCTTACAGCCTTGCTGCCAACAGATTAGCAGAAGCGTTCAATAAGACAATCATTGAACTCCTCAAAATGTTCTTTTCTTCAAGTAAATAAGATTGAAATCAGAAGCTTAGTAAATGTCTTTGGGCCTATCGGACGACGGCCCGAACTCCGACAGGCAATATGCCTTTCTCTCTAGTCTACAGATGTGAAGTAGTCATTCACATTGCCCTCAAACCAAGATGACAGAAGGAGATAATGGTTATTTATGTCTCCAAAAGCTGCAAGCAATAGACGAGAAGCGACTAGGAGCTTAACAGTGCATTGAGTGTACCAAGCTCGAATCTCGAAGGCCTTCAACAAAATGGTCAAGGAGAAAGCCTTTCAGAAAGGAGATTTGGTCTTAGCTGTCAGGCGACCTATGGTCATGACACATAAGACCAAGGGCAAATTTCAAACCTAATTGGGAGGGACCTTTCATGGTAGAGACAGTCTACTCGAATGGAACATACCGTCTAGCAAATTTAAACGGTGACTCGCTCATAATACCGATTAATGGTAAGTTTTTGAAGAAGTACTATCCCTGATCACGTTAACGCTATACCTCTGATCAAAGAAGTATTGTACATGACCAAGTTAATATTAAACTCTGGTCATTAAAACAGACTTATCTTATTGTTTCTTCTCCAAAGAGCCCTTTCCCCAAATGGAATCATTTTCATCTTCACTTCTGGGACACTAGTCGAGGAAAATGATTGGACTCTAGTCATATTTTGAAGTCGAGCATGCTTAAAACGGCGATTTTATGCGCTCTTTTTCCTGATCATTTCTCTCGCCAAAAAGGATGGCGACTTTTCAATATATAATAGTGGCATCTCTCCAATCATCCCTCACCTCTGACACTCGGCGAGTCACGATTCATCTCACGACGACCTCGATCGAACCAAGTTCATTGAAGAAAGTTCGTGACACATCTCAGCGGAATTTTTCACTATTTTCACATTCATATCTGAATTCGGTGATCAGCTACAAACTTGAGTCTTGGCCATGATGAACATAAAATGAAGTTTCATAAGGAATCTTGATTTAATCGATAAATTTCCTGCAGAGCTCATGTTCCATGTCTTGATTTGATGGCCAACTGAGAACAAGAATCTCGTACTTCATCAGAAATTTTAACTTACTCAAAAAATTCCCCACGAAGTTTATTCTTAACTCTTTAATTTTCAGGAGATTTTAGAGATCACCAGTGGACAGCAAAAAGGTTCACTTCAAATGGCACGATCTGAAGCCTTTGGTAAATAAGGTTAGAGAAAAATATTGGCTTTAAGCCCAATAAAATTCTATATAACTCATCATGCTAAGGGGAATAGCATGGCTAGCCTAACTCAAATGATAGTTGGTAATGACAAACCAAATTCATCGACAGCTAAGGGTTTTCTAAAAATCCGAAGGGACTTGATCCAGTTTGATTTCTCCAAAATCCTCTACCAATTCTCTTCCATGAAGTGAAAGACCCACATAGCAAATAAGTCATGTTGAAGGTTTTACCTCTGACTTTTCCTTCATTTTAGGAGTATTTTCCTATTCTCCAACCGGATTGCTTTGATCCCTAAAATAAATTTTAGGAGCACTGTCTCCTATTCCCCCGGCAGAATTCTCTAGCAATATTTTTACATTTTGTAAAGAACGATCAATTCCATCAAAGTCTCTTGCTAATTCATGTCCATGAAATGGTAGGACCATATCAAACTGTAATTATTTTTCCAACAAAATGACCTACAGATCAAGCCTATCAAGCTAACATTAGACCTCTGACAGTTACACCTTTGAATATCCCAGGAAGATCCTGCTAATATCTCCAGCGGATTGAAACTCCACCTGTCATTCTCTCCACAGAATGGAAAACCCACTCAAATTGTTGTTACATTAACAACACTTTAACCTTTGTCAAGTTAACATAAACCTCTGACAAGTCACTCTGGTAAATCCTTAAGCGGAGAATTTGTCACGATCACTTAAGGCAAAATACTAATTCCCCAACAAGGAATTTGCATCCTATCTCCCCCAGCTTGATTGTCATGTTAACATTATACCTCTGAGAATTTTTCAAAGCATAGGATTCCTTTTAACTCCCTAGCGAGGTTTTTTTTACAGATTCCCCTCGGAGTCTTTTCAGTTCCCAATGGACTCTTTAGTTGTCATGTTAATATTATACCTCCGACAATTTCTTTCAAAACTCCTCCAAGGAACGCTATATTTCCTACATAGTATCAAATCACATTCTCTAGTGGAATAACTTTTTTGCCATCATGTCCAGTGCATCACCTCTTAATGACAAGACTCTAAGCTTGGTAGCTTCTCAATCGGTTATGTCCATGCTACTTCTGAACCGACAGATAGCTAAGTCCTATCTCCTAGTCCAGTAGGAACTACTCTTTTACCGTTATGTCCATTTCGTCGTCTCTGAATGGCAGGGCTTTGAACTGATATTTCTTAGTCGATTATGTCTAATTTATCACCTCTGAACTAACAGGTGTCCAGATCTTTTCCCTTTTTATGGTACTCAAACCGTCATGTCCAGCCTTCATCTCTGAACTGACAGATAGCCAAGTCTCACCTTTTTTTATCGTTATGTTTAGTTTATCACCTCTGAACGATAAAGCTCTGAATTCAAAAGTTTCTCAATTAGTCATATCCAGTCCATCACCTCTCCGATTGACGTCCGGATTTCATCTTCCAGTCCCTTGTAGACTTTCCTTTGTTGTCATGTCCAGGGCATCACTTTGAACAACAAATACTCCAAGTTTGGTAACCTCAATCGGTCATGTCCAGTCCATCACCTCTGAGCCGACGAATATCTAATCTCACTTTTCTTTGTCGTTACGTCCAGTTTGTCGCCTCTGAATGATAAAATTTCGAGTCTGATAATTTCAAGCTGTCACATCCAGTCAGTCAACTCTGAACAGACGAATTATTAGACCTTCCCTTCTTTTATCCCCAATGGATCCTCTTTCCTAGACTAATTCTATCATGTTCAAAATTAGTTTTGGTTTTGGTTTTAATTCCTTCAGGAATTTCACTTGGTGATATCTCACCTTCTTAAGTTTTTTCCAAAGAATTTACATGTTAGAGTTTTCTTATGTGAAAACTTAAAAGCAAATATGTTAGAGTTTTTTCTCATATGGAAAACTTAAAGGTA
>JAVJIF010023098.1:0-53378 GCA_038442645.1 Agave tequilana
CAGAGCATCAATAGCAGATCTCGACCTCGAAGCAATCAACATATCATCTACATAAGAAGTAGATAGATATATTCACCTGATGGTAGCTTGTTGTAGTACACACATGGGTCATAGTGGCTACGTGTGTACTTCTTCTTTCTGATGAAGTTATCAAATCGCTTGTACCACTGTCTAGGAGACTGCTTCAATCCGTACAGGGACTTCTTTAGCTTGCATACTAACTCTTCCTTTCCTGCAGCAGTCTTGTAACCTGTAGGCTGTGTCATATAGATCTCCTCCTCTAGATCGCCATGGAGAAAGGCGTTCTTCACATCGAGTTGGTCAAGGTCCAACTCATTCTGCGCAACCAAGGCCAATAGAATACGAATTGACGAATGTTTAACCACAGGAGAGAATACCTCATTGTAGTCAATTCCTTCCCTCTGAGCATAGCCTTTAGCCACCAACCGAGCCTTGTAGCGCACTGCATCTTCTTGGAGAGATCCTTACTTCTTAGCATACACCCACTTGCATCCTATGGCCCTCTTCCATTTGGGCAACTTGGTGAGTTTCCATGTGTGTTCGTTCTTATAGAGAGATTGCATCTCTTCATTCATGACCTCTTCCACATTCTCGCTTCCGAACTGATCTCAGCTTCTCTGAAGGTAGATGGAATAGCCTCCTCAATGACTGAAAGTGCATATGCTACGACCATATCAGTGGTGAGCCAACCTGGTCTCCTAGTGTTCCTCCTTGGTCTGTAAACTGCAGTAGGATCGGGAACAGTACCCATGACCTGTTCTTGACCCTGATCAACCTCTTCAGCATCTTCTTCAACTACTCGATCACTGCCCTGTGTCACCTCAGGAATGATCCGAACCGATGCTGATTCCTCTAGAGATGGTGGATCTGCATCAATCTCCACCTGCTGCGATAGCTCCTTGGTCTTGTCAGTCGCCACCTGCTGAGAGACCGTAGGCTTCATCAAAGAAGCCTCATCGAACGTGACATCCCTGCTGAGTATGAACTTGTTGTCTGTTGGGTCCCAAATCTTGAACCCCTTGGTTCCTCGCTTGAAGCCAACGAACACCCCCTTCTTTGCCTTGGGTCCAACTTGTCTTCTCTGACATGGTAGTAGGCTGGACATCCGAAGACCCGTAGCAAATCATAGTCACCAGCAGCTTTTCTGACCACGCTTCAAGAGGAGTCTTTCCCCCCTATCGCAGACGACGGCAACCTATTCACGAGGTGGCATGCATACGCCAAAGTTTCAGCCCAAAACTTCTTTGACAGTCCTGCATTGGATAACATACACCGAACCTTCTCTAGCAAGGTCCGGTTCATCCTCTCAGCCACCCCATTTTGTTGCAGAGTCTCTCGTACCGTGAAGTGTCTCTCTATGCCCTCATCAAGGCATAGCTGTAGGAATGGATCCGATTTGTACTCTCCTCCATTGTCAGAACGGAGGACCTTGATCTTCCTTCCCGTGCTTCTCTCCAAATTCGCCTTCCACTTCACGAACAGTTCTAGAACTTCTCCTTTATGTCGCATGGTGTACACCCAATAGCACTTAGAAAAATCGTCAATGAATGACACAAAATAATAGTTACCTCCAATCGATGCAGTCTTGGTAGGTCCCCAGACATCCGTGTGAACATAGTCAAGAATACCCTCCATGCAGTGTGAAGCTGTGCCAAACTTCACCTTGGTTTTCTTGCCGATGATGCAATGCTCACAGAAATCATCTTGCAGGTTTCGGCACCCTTCAGCAAACCTTGCCTCGCAAGAGCTTGCATTGACTTCTCTCCTGCATGTCCCAGCCTCATGTGCCACAGCGGGTTGAATCTTCCTTGGACTGGTAGAAGCCGCCACTTGCCCTGTCACCGTACTACTCTTCAAGTAGTATAGGTTGTTCCGGCGCTCGGCTTTCAACACCACCATCGAACCTTTTGTCATTCTAAGGACTCCTTCCTTAATCGACACCTCAAGGCCCAATGACTCCAAAGCTCCTACAGAAATCAAGTTTCTCTTCAACTGAGGTACATACCTCACTTCCTTCAGCTCTCTCACCATCCCATCAAACATTCTGATTGGAATAGTGCCAACACCCTCCATGATGCACGGATGATCGTCGCCCATGACGACCGAACACCCCTCCAGCTTCTCAAAACTGGTAAACAAGTCCCGATTAGGGCATACATGATATGTTACACCTGTATCCAAGATCCACTCGTTTTCACCTGAGTAGCATATGATGGGCGTAGTAACTGAAAAAGAGAACACCGACGAATCTGAGTCCGATTCATCTGCCTGTGATTTGCTGCTTGCAGTGTTAACCACCTTTGCTAGATTTGCCTCAGATTTTGATTCTTTCTTCTTTTCCTTGAACTTCGGACAGTCCACCTTCCAGTGCCCAATATCTCTGCAGAAAGCACACTGATTCCTTTTGAGATCCCTGAACCCTGGCCTGGACTTAGATCTTCCTCTAACCTCCTTGCCCTTCCTCGATGAACCTCTGCCTCTTACTTCCAGTGCCTCCGCCGATGAGCTTGACTTAGAAGGATGTCTCTCCTTCTTCCTCGTCTCATAACTTGTCAGTGCAAACGACACCTCATTGTAATCCAAGGTCTGCCTTCCATTGATAAAGGTCAGTGTGAATGTCTCATACTCCTCCTCCAGGAGTGAGTTCAGGAAGATGATCGCCTTGTCCTCCTCTTCTACAATGACATCCACGTTCACCAAGTCTGTAAGAAGCTTCGTGTATCGGTTGATGTGCTCATTCACTGTGCTCCCCTTCCATCTGAAATCTGTACAGCTTACTCTTAAGCTGCAACCTGTACTCAATACTCTTCGTCAGGTATTTCTCTCAAGGGTTTCCCACAGATGCTTCGCCGACGTCTCATATTGTGCAAGGTATTTTATGTCTTGCGACAAACATGAACGTATCAACCCACACGCCGACCTGTTCATCTTTGCCCACTCTTCATCAGTGGTCGTGCTCTTCTTCTCCTAATAGGAGAGTGTCCTCGAGGTTCGATGCATTCAGTGCATTCATAACCTCACATCTCCACATCCCGAAGTTATTTGTACCGTTGAACTTGACAACATCAATCCTCGGGTGAGGATTCATGCTCTTAACCGAAGCAATTTCTTCTGCCATTGAGATTACTTGATCCTCTATCTATGCGGAAGAACAACCAACTGGAAATAGATCACTACTCAGATAAAAATTGGATTTTTACTTTTTTCCCTGAAACCCTAAATTGAGTTTCTCACCGGATCTACTCCACCACAAATTCCACGAGCCCTCCTTGCGTCCTCCTGAGATCGACACACGATCCCACGAACACCAATACCTCTGATCTGAGATCGACACACGATCTCCACCAAATCAGATCTCGAGCCCTCCGAATCTCCAGAAATCCCAAGTGAAACCTGAAAGCTCTGATACCACTTGTTGTGCCCACGACAACAACCTGATGAGGATCCCCTGAATCTCCCAACACGAAGAACAATCCCAAATAGCACAAAAACACCAAGAGAAAGCACACACGCAAACAAACAATTTAACGAGGTTCGGCCTCAATGCCTACGTCCTCGGGGCAATCAAAAGAGAGGTTTTTACTTTTGGAGGATTGATTACAATTACTAGCAGCCTCTCTCTAGTCTTAAGAGAGCTCCAGCAATCTCAGCATTCAGATAAAAACCCTAGAAAATAGCCACAGCCTTTAAATACAAACAGGTTTCCAAACCTGCAATCGCAGCCCGCACCCGCTTGTCGGTCGACCGGGCGGTCGACCGAACCCTACCACCGGTCGACCGGTCGGTCGACCGTGTGCCCAACAGAGAGTTGGGTGTTACAGTCAGTCGACTCGGTCGACCGCCTGATCGACCGAACTTCTGATACTGCGGGCAGTCGACCGGGCCGGTCGACCGGCCAACCTGTTTCCTGCTGCTGCTGCTGTTTTCTGCTGCTGTTCCCTTCGTCTTTTCGTCGTCGACTTCCTCGGCGATCACTCGACGACCCCTCGACGTCCATGTCAACTCCTCAGCAAATACTTCTCTCTTTCCAACAGTGGAGAGATAAAGTGAGAAATGAGGATATTCGTACTAACATAGGTGTAGTCTCTATAGAAGAGAAGATGAGAGAAAATGACCTGCAATGGTTTGATCATATGCGACATAAACTTACAGATGCGCCACTCCGACGAGTAGAGCATATCAATTTAAGGCAAGTTAAAAGAACGCACGGGAGACCGAAGAAAATATAGATGGAGGTAATATGACAAGATATAAAGGCTAAAGGTCTTAGTGAAGGCATATTGCTTGATAGGAATGAGTGGAGAAAGCTGATCCATGTGCCCGACCCAGCGTAATTCTCTTTTGGTTCATGTAGCCTGCTCCAAATACTTGGGACAAATGGTTTAGTTGTTGTTGTTAAATGCTATTCAATGTGATGTAGCCATTTGGAAGTCAAGACGGCTGCGGCCCTACACTCGTTAAAAACTAGCATTTATAATAGCAAATAGAAATACTAAAAGACACGGTGTAAACATCAAATTTTGATGTGTCAGGCTTTAGCATTTGTTGGGGAGCATCTTGTAGGGAGTCGAGAGAGGGACTCTCTAAGCAAAGATTAAATAAAGATACTTTATAATTACCTGCGTCTTAAATTTTTACACAACACAATATAAATTCCTAACGAAATGTATTTATTTATTTATTTTAAAACAAAGATCGTACTTAGTTTCAAGTTTTTAGCCAGGGCAGGCCTTGGGCTAGATGTTAATCCCAAAATCCAATTCAATTGTGGCGAGCAAGTCTCTTTTGTACAGCGATCTGTATGGGGGGCCATGGCCATGGGGGGGCGTCCAATTCAGCAGTCAGTTCACTGTTGCTGCGTGCCATCTGTCGCCAACAGAAGAGCTCGGGAGACGCAGACAAACGAGTAACAACAGCGAGATACAGAGTGCAGAGTTTAGCTTGTGGCCTCTCCCAAGATGTCAACACCACAAAGCTCCGAGATGACGAGACCTATGGCCACGTTCATTAGCTCGAGTTGCTTTCTCTCTCTATCTCTGTGGCATTTCGACGAGCACCCTGCGGGCCTGTGAGAACGATGAAACGATCTTTGAAGAGGGCACGGAGTTCTGGGCGTGGGATCGATGGGATTCGTCAGCGCGAGGTCGGAGACCTGCCGCCAAGAACCTTCGCACACCTTGTTGCCTCGTCCGAGGTAAGAAATTTGCTCAACATCACTGAATCCTCGCAGTAGCTTATGGGTCCATGAGACTACTAGCAGTCCTAAGATTCACATGCTTGTGCTTGAAATTCTAGTGTACTTGTATTTCATTCAAATAACTCAAAAAAATTTCCATGGTTTTCATCAAAACAATTGGAATTAACATTCAACCAGTGCCTTCACTTTCTGGTGTAATGTTACTAGTCAAGCTTCGTATGTTTATAGACTCTTGCATGGTTATGGATTGCCTTTGGTTGCTGAAAATTTTCCACGGCATTAACCATCAAGAAATACTGCCTTGTGGCGTTATACTAAATGTAAGATGATGGCTATGAGTTATATTCAATGGCTTCCACCACAACCATCATTATCATCATATCCAAGCCTTTTCCCATCCAAAATGAGAGTCAACTGTGGCGATAAAGCTCCAGAGAATTTATCTAGTTCTACAACCGTGGACGACAACCTTATTAAGTTGGTGAAATATTAGTAAATTGTAGTTTCAACAATGACCAAGACAGAGTCCTCTTGTAGAACCTTGATAGTTAGTGTTAACAGACCTACTGCTTATGATCACGCAGTTTAAATTCAATAACCAAGGAACAATCCTCCAAGTTCATCAACTTTAGAGGAATCATGCTTCTCTATGGTACGAGCTAAAAACCCTAATAGAAACACATGTCCAAGATTTATATTCTATAATTCTTTATAAACATGTCAATCACCACAGTAGTTAAAGTCATAGTGAGCACCTATACCTCATTCCACATCTTACCTCTTCCAAATAGTAGTAACCTCTAGTCCTATGAACTTTCATACACAAAACACACACAATTCTTGAGCTTCCAAAAGAACTTAACTGTGAATCTTAGTTATTCTTCAACATATCAATCAAAATGTAATCTGAACTCCCTGATGTGGATAATTTAACGTATCTCAACTATTTGGTAGATATGCAAGAACTCAAATTTCTTTCCTATATTACATGGTCATGACTTAAATGCATCTCCCTGTGTTCCCAACCATAATCACAAACTCCGCATCCAGGAATAATTGAAGGAGCCTAAAAATTTGGGTCAAAGGGCGTTTTTTTGTGGGTGTTGGTGTGGGGGATTTTTTTTTTTGGGGTGTGGGGTTTGGGGGGGGGGGGGGGTTTGATAAAGTGATGTATGTGGTGAATTAAGACTGTAAGGCCTAATGTAATAAATTTTTTATGGGGTTTCTAGTGGGGTTTGCAACCATTGAAAAAGAAACAAAAATGTGAACATAGGGTTGTCAAATCCAATATTAACTTTACTAAGAAAACTAAATTAATTTTACTAAAAAGAACTAATTTGGGGTTGGCGACTCTAGACTCAGTTTAACCTATGAACTGCACTTTTAGGGAAAGTTTCAGTAAGGAAGTAAAAGTCTGGGGTTGCCAGACCCATAATCTATCAAAACACAAAAAAAAATTGTTTCGCGCGTTAGAAATCAACTATTATAAATATTTTTGCGGGGGGGTTGTTTAGCACGGACAAAGACACGATATAACGCATACATGGAAAATTCTGAAAAATACTGTGCAAGGATACGATTAATACAACAATTAATATTAGATTATATTATACGTAAATAAAATTTCCATAAAAACATAAAATATCAACCACCAAACTATTATCATAAGCATTTGATTTTGTAACTAGTAATATGAAACTTTCATAAGCATTTGATTTTGTAACTAGTAATATGAAATTACAACTAACATGTGAGAGCATATACTAACATGTGAGAGCATAGAGTGTCTGATAATCATCTTACATGAGACATATAGCAAATTGATAAAGTTCAAGTGGTACATATTCATCCAAAAGAGATAACTTGTGTCCACAAAGAGAACAAACACGTAAAAAAAAAAAAAAAAAAACATTAACCATCTAAAATACATAAGATAACTAAGCATTTTCTCCATTTGGACCAACATGGACTCATCCCCATCTCCATTTACATATACACAACTTTTAATTGGATTCATCAAGGAAAAGTTGGCAACTGCTAAAATATTGGCATCCTTAAACAACTCAAATCCATATCCAACAAGATTCCATATATTTGTTTGTCCTCCGTTTATATGAGATGCTTCGAGCAAGATAAGAATGTTGGCATGTACATAAAGAAAATTATACATGACGAAAAACATAGTTGTCGAAGTAGCTTTTGGCCAAAACTTGTGAAGTTGGAGTGGAAGACACACAAAGAGTGCATTTATGTTTTAGATCCATAAATTTTCTATCACATAAAGAATCATGATTTAAGAAAGCATCCCGAGCGACTGGGATTTGACAAACTTGTGTTCAACATCCGTCAGTCCTCAGAGTTGGAAGAATATTATTACCTTCAAACATTAGCTCTTTCTCTAGAAATGTAGTCATATTGATATAAGTCACCGAATTTACTCTTAATAGGCCGTTTGGAACTATGATACCTATTGACATAAAGGATAAAGTTGATTGATTGACTTAAAAAAAACACTTCTAAAAGTAACACAAATAAAATATAAAGCTTTTCATTTTACAGTTTACCTCGGGTTTCATGAATACACCAAAAAATGGAGTAGTGTATTGCGCTTATTTCATTGACAAACCAATATGCCATATCATATTAGGCAAAACTCTTATCATGTCTTTTTTCTTCATGCCGGTAAGTTGCACTTCTCACTTTCTCAATCATTGTATCCCACACATCATACACTAAATAGAAAGAAGATTATAGGCGTCGGTAAGGCTTAGCAAAAGAAGGATGTAATCTATCTTGCACCACTATCTATCATCTAGCACCATGTCTCCTGCAAATTGTGCTTATCCCACATCAATGCCCTTATACAAGGATAATTTTTCAAAAGCCCTAAATCTTGGAGACCTTTTTTTGATAGTTTTGGATCTCTTCATCATGACAGATTGAGAAAAAAACTTGTATTGATAACAGAAAACAGTTTCACTTTCACATGTTCATTGAACATGAAAAGCCTTATAGAATGGTTCATAATAAATTTTATGGAGGCATCCCTAGATATTTCAACTAGGTTGCACGGACACGTACATGTACACGGCGACACGACACGACATGATATATAGACACGGTGATACGACAATCTTGAAAAATTAGGACACGATATGGCAAGGGATTTGTTAATTTTTTTAAATATATATAATATAATAAATAAATAATAATTACCAAAATTAGCTAAAACAATTTAAAAGTAATGGAAAACACACAAATAAATAAACCATAATATTTCAAAATATCACCACCATCCAACATTCACATTAATTAATATTGCACAACACCACCAAAATACTAACCATTAGCTATTAGCAAGTCTAGTCCATTCATAATATAAATAGGATAATAACTACTCGGTCACAATACCATCGGTCCCATCCACATGCTCTCCATCCGTGAAAATCATTGTTTTCATCTTCGGTTCATCAAGAGAGAGATTAGCAGCTTGTAGAAGTCCAATACCTTCTATGCGATCAAAAAGATCACCCCCGATGTCCCATAATCTTGTCTCTTCCTTTAAATATTCTTTACTCTTTATAGAAAGAAGGCGTTAGCGTGAACATACACCAAATCCTCGACATGTTGTGGTAGCATCCTGTTCCTTAAGCGTGAATGAATAAATGAATAGGTGGACCAATTTCTTTCACAACAAGATGAAGAGGATGGTTGTCCAAGAAGCTTCAAAGTTAGGCTTTGAAGTAAAGGAACAGAGGAACCATAGTAAAGCCACCATCCCTTCAGATCCATTGTCCACCTAACTCGCAATGAATCAAAAGAAGCAAATTCATTGCAACATCCCAAAAATCTAGACAATTCTTCTTACAGTCTTGCAAAATTCTCATTGTTTGGAAAGTATCTTCTCAAGCATTTGTTCCTTTATTGTGAAATCTCCGATCTCCATAAAATGGTATACAATTTGGAACGACAGTGAGCCATTCTTGAGAATAATACTTGGGGAAGAAAATCTTGGAACATGAGCATTGAACCATTAACTAATCCATCAAAGAAATTAAAAAGAGGATAAACTTAAATTTAAACACAAATTACCTTGGATTCAATGAGTGGGCTAAACAATGAAGTGCCGTGTTACTTTGCTCCAACGAGACAAAAGTATATCATTCACCACTTTGTAAAAAAGTGACATCTCTCCCTTTCCTTTTTCTTCATGTTTGTATATGATTTCTTTCACTTTCTCGAGCATAGAGTCCCACATCTCATAAATCAAGTGAAGACAAGGTTTATCCGTATCGGCAAACCTTAACAAATCATAAATAGGTGCACTAAAAATAAGTATGTAATCAGTGGTGGAGCCAGGAATTTTTTTTTTTTTTTTTTTTTGGGGGGGGGGGGGGGGGGGGGTGTGGGGGGCACAAAATATATAATAGATTCCAACTTCAAAAATATAGCTTAAGCTAAATCCTCTTACATAGTAAAGAAATCAGTTCCTCAAGGCCATGAAGTATCCACTGGGTACCTTAGTTCAGCAAATTTGGATCAAATCAGTTCTATTCAGTTCCAGAACACATGTATGAGTAGCTAAAAGTAAGCAAGCAAGACAAAAATCATGAAGGCTATAATCTTATACAAACACCAAATAGAACCTAGCAAATCAATTTGGAAGATGAATGGTGAATCACCTTTCGAGGGTGAAACTCTCAACCAAATAAACCAAAATAGTAAGACCAATTGCAGACAGGGAACAGGAAAATAAAACCAGAAATAGAGACCAACTGCAGATACATTGGGTTTGAGAGATTGAGAAAGCGAAACCCTAGCCTCTGATCTCTTTGATTCCAAAGAGAAAACTTTCATTGAGTCATATTGAGATCCAGAATCGAGAACCGATTCTCCTTTCTCCTATCTGCAGCTCGCCCGTGGTCCTCTTCAATCACGATCAAGATTCAGAATCGAATGATATGACACAACATAGAAATATACCCTCTTTACATACTTCCTCAACTGATTGGTACTTTACCTGCATACTATTTCGAATTTTTAAAATTTGTATTGACACACTTAAATTGTAGTTGACTTTAAGCTTGTAGAATATGTTTTGTTTAACTTTTTGGCACATATCATGCCTCATAAATGAGTGCAATTTCCTACAGACAGTTACATTCTAACTCGTTTATTTAGACCCTTTGTTAGTCTAGGAGAAATTTAGAGGGTAACTTCTTTGTGCATGAGCTAATTGCAAGGCCAAAAAGGTTGTTTTGCTCGCTACTCTCTAACTGATTTACTGAGTTCTATGGAAAACCGCCCTCTTGGGCACCGACGGAGAGGGTTAAAAGTTGAGCAACAAGGCATACATTTTGTTAAATCTATGGAGCCTTCATTATTTGGACTTATTCTTGATAGAGAACCCTTTTTGATGGGATAAGTCTTAGGTCATCACAATGATAACGATGATATGACGACAACAATGGCAATGATGACAAGCATCAGACATGTTAAGCATAAGTTACTTGGTTAAGAGTTCAGGAATTTTCTAAAACATTTCCAACAAAAAATGGATAAAATGGATGATTCCGCACGCCAAGCATTGCTTAGGAACATCCAAGTAGGCTTCAGCTTGTTCACATGATGTTGCTTGTTAATGCTTATTGGTAGCAATTTTGCATCTAGAGACAAATTAAGTTCTTCTGGAACTCCACAATGTTTATCAGATTAACATTGTCAAATCCAAACTAAATTCTGAATTCAACCTCTCAATTGGCGCCTATAGTTACACATATATAAGTCCGGTGAGGTGCAGGTTAGAAGGAATTCGTGAAGCATGGTCCTACTACCCTATTCCTCTTTCTTCCATTTTTGCTACCAGATACTCTATCCTTTTGGCTGTTAGCCATTTAATTGTATTTACTACAATTTACACTTCGCGATCATGAATCATGACACAAGCATTTCACGCTAGTGCCGAAGGTAAATTTAATAATTTCAAGGTGTTTAAAGGTTTAGCGCTCATAATTCTATGTTGAATGGGATACTGTCTTAAGAAAATGCTTAATGTGCTCTTGATTAGCTTATTAGAATCAAAGGAAACATGGTAATTGATGTAGGATTGATCTGCTGACACCATTCAGAAACCCTAGGTAACTAATTAGCCAAGCAGCACAAAGAAACTAATGGATGTCATAATTATGGAAAACTCGCTGGAAAACACTTGGCATTGTGCGAACGAAGGATCACATTTCATCTATATATGTGTGTTATTCTGTAAATTGAATTACTAAAACACTGAACTTTCACAAATCCAACAACTTTAAGCTCCCCCTGGTGCCTAACCCATGAAAAACTCTGCAAGATCTACTAATTCATAACAAAAACATTCAAATTAATCAACTGCTGCATAATTCTAAAAAATAAACAGTTTTCCAAAAGGAAACTAAAGAAAGATTCTACCTTTATCTAGCGAAAAGCAGCCCTAACGTTTCAAACAAAAAAAAAAAAAACCATAAAAAATATTCAATCTTTCTGAAAGGAAAGAGCTCAGAATGGAAAAAGGAATTGAACCATGAGTTCAAAGCGAAAAAAAGAACAAAAAGAAAGAGAGGGATACCTTGAAGAAGTAGAGTCGTCGCTTGCTGAGATGATAGGAAGATGGGTCGATCACGGATCAAAATCAAACATTTTTCTTTCTTTTCCCTCATGTGCAACATCGTGGCTATCATAGACCCCTCGATGTAATTGTACCAAATGTCCCTTGGGCAATCACTGATTTAATCACCTTTTTCCAGGGATCAATCTCCCACTCCTCCCTCACTATAACTCAAGGGTGGAGGGAAGAGAGAGCGAGTCGCTGGGCCGCCGGCCGAAACCCCTAGGGGAGATAAAGTCAGCCTTGGGGGGGGGGGGATTGGTCTCAGCTAGGGGGGGGGGAGTGATTGGACCCAGCCTGAGGGGAGAGAGGGTGACCGGGCTCACTGGGCTGGGGGGCACAAATCATACTGCCAATATAATTTTTGTGCGGGGCCAGGGGTGGGGCACGTGCCCCTTTGCCCCCAGGCTCCGCCCTTGTTTGTAATCAACCTTGTCCCATCAAGTATCATCCAAAATAACACTCTTCACATGTGCCTTTTCCATGTCATCTTCACGGTAAGAAGACCATTTATCACTAATCGTCAAGGATTGAAGATCTTGTTTAATGAGTTTAAATCTCTTGAGCATAATAATTACTGATGCAAATTTTGTTTCGGCTATCAACAACTTCAAAGAAATAAACTCATTAAACATTGCTAATCTTATAGAATGATTTACAATGAACTTCTTACAAAAGTTTGCATCTCTGGCACTTTCGTCATCCAATAACATTCTTCATAGGTCTCCAAGTTGTCCACTACATTCTTTGTAGCAGAAATATTGATGTAATACAGGATCGCAATCACCTTCGAATACAAATAAAAGAGAAAAACTAGGGTTTACAAGAAATAAAATAAAAAGAGAGATTAGGGTTGGAGAAAGAACCAGATAACTTGGGTTTCGCACCCCTTACGCGGGCACACCCCTTACACCACGGGCTTCACATCCAATCTCAAGAACCCAAGAGCTCTGAAATTTTAACTGGAAAAGTTTTATTTAATCATTGTCTACTTATTCATTGAGTTGAGCCTCTTTATATAGGCTCTTACAAAGTAAACTTCTCGGATATAACCGATGTGGTACTAAAAGAAAGATAAACAAAACACAACATCTCAAAATAAACAAAGACATAAAAAGGTAACTGACAACTGGTGTGATGTCCTCATCAATTCCCCCGGGGTGGGAGAAACCCGATCCTGTCGAATGAGGACTTTCCTCACAAAGCATATCAATCGGGCCAAGGTGGTGGTCGTGGCAGCATCACTGGTACGTCGTGTTGACACCATGGTGGCGGAGGTGGAACTGGTCTCCGTGACGGGTTGGCTGTGAAAGACGGCAGCTTGATCAAGACATAGAGAGTAGACCAAGGCGCATCATCCCTGCTGAAGACGGAACTAATATCAGGATCTCATGGGCTATCCAACTCGCAAGCAATGGAAGCAATCCTCTTCAGAGTCCTATCAAAATCTTTACGCCAAGCGTGCAACTTTTTCGTAGCCTCAGAGTGACTCGTAACTATCACCCTATTATCAACTGTAAATTCTTGTAAAATACTATATGGGTATGCAGTAAATTGTAGGTGTTATTGCAAATTGCTATCAGCCTAGTGATATCATCAATATGTGCAACAGACAGATGCAAAGCAGTAGGTATTATAAGCATAACTCCTAACGATGGGAGAACGAGAGATATAATATGCCTAGAAGGACATACATCTAACGATGGAGGTACACAGGACTCGGACACAAACTCTAAATAACCCGAAAAAGAAGTATTAGAAACCATCTGCTGGACCTTGGCAAGAAATTCAGGTGATTCCCTAAAATATGAATTGATAGGAATAACCATAAAACTAGATTCAGCACAAGGAGACTCGAATGGCTGACTAGGCACAGTGGGTATATTAGGCTCAACTATCTCATTCACGTCATCATTGGCACTATCAGAAGACATGTGAATTTCATCAATAATCTGTGTGTTGGAATCAACTGCTATGTCTTCAATTATATTAACAGTCTTAGGAGAAACTTGGACATCCTCAACAACCTTCGAGTCGTCAACTTTATCAGTGGGTACAATTCTAACATATTGACTCTCCGATGGGTACTGATAATCATAATGTCCATATCCCTTACATTTAGAACATCTGGTCTTGACATTGACTAGCGTTTTAAAAGTCAAGTCCAATCTTAATGCAACATTAAAGGCCTCTTCAATAGTGTCTAAGTCATAGGGCCAGTAATCATAGCAAATTTTATTTTAGGCTGTAAACCCCATACAAATCTAGTTACAGTCTCAGAAGGGTACTCTCTCACGTCACTACGATGGGTTACGTCCTTGAATATGACAATGTAATCCTGAACGGATAAATGACCCTGACGGGGATTATGTAGCTGGTCCAAGTGGGGGTCCCTATAATGCTGACTAGTCATGATGGCTCAAGCAAACAAGTAGATGCAGTGGAAGACCCTAAGGTAAAGTAAACTAAATGCATGCACTAAATGAACAAAAAAGATCCTAAAGTTTAAATGCAAAGAAAATGCACTCCAAAAATGATGAAAGCGATAAATAGTGATGCAACCACTAGATAGAAGCAAATAGCATTCAACCAACAAATTATAGCAATCCAAATAGTAGTTGCAGTAATTTAACAGTTAATAATTCAGCTCAAGTTCGGTTATCACCTGAGGGGTGAGTCGTTCACGCCCAGACACAAAAATTCCTCAAAAACTCTTTAGAGAAATACCCACACTGTAGAGAATAACTTACCCACAAAGTTCTAGAATAGCAGTAGTATGAAATGAAAGAAAGATACCTCGAACTGGGCTCAAATCGGAATGGAAAAGAGGCCTCGAAAGTCTGCTCTTTTGTTGTAGGAACAGTACCGGCTTCAAACAGAGGCTTGAAGAGATCAGATTTGCTTAAAAAAAGCTACAAAAACTTTAACAGTAACTCCGGGGCTCAGCTACCAACTCACTGTTTCAGACAGAGCTTGATTCGGACTCCGGACGGGCCTGAAACGAGCTTCAGAACAGACGAGTGTTGGGCTTTGGGGGGGTGAACAGTAACCAAGAGGTTACTGTTCACCGTGAACAGTAATCGGTAATTTTTTTCTTTTTTTTCTTTTTCTTGTTATTCTATTTTTTTCCTTCTTTTTTTTCCTGTTTTTCCCTTCTTTTTTTCTTTTGTTTTTCCTTTTTTTTTCTATTTTTTCTGTTCTCTTTTTTTCTTTTTTTGGCAAAGTAGATCTAGATCTAGAGATCTAGATCTAGAATTTGAGGAAGAGAAGAAATTCGAAGGGGATTGCGACCAAAGGTCTGATACCAAATTGATGTAATACAGGATCGCAATCACCTTCGAATACAAATAAAAAAGAAAAACTAGGGCTTTACAAGAAATAAAATAAAAAGAGAGATTAGGGTTGGAGAAAGAATCAGATAACTTTGAGCTTCGCACCCCTTACGCGGGCTTCACATCCCTTACACCACGGGCTTCACACCCAATCTCAAGAGCCCAAGAGCTCTGAAATTTTAACTGAAAATTTTTTATTTAATCATTGTCTACTTATTCATTGAGTTGAGCCTCTTTATATAGGCTCTTATAAAATGAACTTCTCGGATATAACCAATGTGGTACTAAAAGAAAGATAAACAAAACACAACATCTCAAAATAAACTAAGACATTAAAACGTAACTGACAATTGGCGTGATATCCTTCTATGTAAGATTCAAAGTGTGGACAACACATAGGGTCCAAAATATGTATGGAATTTACCTTCAATGTCCAAACCTGTAGCCCTACACACGTGATGGGAAATTTCACTCTGTTTTAATTAACCACAAGTGCACGGTTGATCATTTGCAACACTTGAGAGTCGATCCACATGGACTGATGGTTCTTGTAGTTTCAACACTATCTAGGCGAATTGGGTGAAAAGTTTGTGAGTTGGATTTTAAACTAAGAATTAATTTAAAAAAGTCAAGTCAAACACTTAGGATCGAATCTCCTATACTAGAATAAAGAGATCAATCTCGATCTCTATACTGGTCTATTTTCAATCATCAAATTTTTATTTCTAGCAGACAAAATCTGAACACTAAATCTAAGCACATGGTAGTATCTACTTACATGATCCATCAAAGGTAAATAAAATGACTGAATAAATCAAAATTAAAAAATTAAGCATTGACCATTAACTCGTGATACATAACCTTCAAATATTTAGTTGTCCTATAAATTAATCTCTTAAAAGTGATAAGTCAATTGATGTACAAATAGTCCTAATAAGAATATCTCATGTCAACCATAAGAGATTCTAACCTAGGTTCTATCTCTTTAGGGTCAGCATGAAATCTAACTACTAATGATATCGTCAATAACAAGATGGTCTAATAAATAAAGCATAATCGAATTGGTTAATTATGCATACAATAAATAATTGAAGTAATTTAATTTAATTTAATTAATAAACAATTAAAAACTAACTAAAAATTTAACTAAACAAATGAAATTAACTAATTAAATAATATTTAAGAAACCTGTGTGGCCGCCATGTAGTGGACTGATGTCGTCTCACGCGGAACGAGGCGAGAGGAAACAAATGCTGGAACAGCCCGATGATTCAAAGCGCACACACAAAAATTAACTTTAATAATCAAAGAAATTTTCAGCCAAAAGCACAGCCTCCATGTTACAATGGTGAAGAGGGAAAAGGAAAAAAACATATTAAAAAAAAACTTAAACAAAAACCTAGCATATACCATAATTAAGAGAAAGCACAAAAAACAAAAGCTAAACCTAGAAAAAAGACAGCCCTGGTCTCTGCGCAAATAGGCTTTTATAATGCTTAACTTTTTACATAAAACCCCTCAAGATTAGTTAATACATAATTGTTATTTATAACTTAGACAGATTCTGTGTCAAATGGATGAATCAACAAAATCTCCCAAAATAGAAGTTGTAGATCTTCAAATTCTCTTTACGGGGACACCAAGATAACCTTTTTCGGAGTCTTGTAGCCAAAGTTATAGCGAAAATACCCCAGTATGTTTGAAAAGTCTTTTAATAAAGCTTATTTTGGCTTGACCACTCTTTCAAAATGCGCAATTATTGTACTTCTCCATCTGACAAATTGATCTGCAACAATCACTAAATATACTCGAGTAGTATTATTTATATACAAAAATATAGATAAATAAGAGCAATAAAATGAGATAAATTATTGCTAATCAATTAACTACACCTATCTTTTGCTAGTCATCGAGTAAAACTAATAAAAAGAAAAGAAAAAACTAAACTAACCTAGCTCACTTTCATAGGAATCACGGTTGCGCTTATCACGTGCAACAAGTCGTTAAACCCCTAAAGAACGTGTTTTATCTCGTGAGGGTTTGCAGAGAATATATCCACAAAATTCGTGAGAGGACACATCTTAAGAAATAAACAAAAATAAAATAAGGATAATTGAAAATTAAGAAAATAATAAATATTTTTAGCTACTTAAGTTAATTAACTAGCAAGATCACAAGTCTCCAAGAATTCCATTTTCTAGATCAATCTCAACTCAAGAAATCATATTGTGTATAAAATAAAGTTTTGAATCCTAAACTTTATACCACCTATCCTAAGTCTCAGATTTTATCAGATTTTATGTACCCCGTGATAGTGATGTCGTTCTTAAGCTTGAGAATATTTGACTCCAACTTTCATACTTATTTTGTACTAATATTGTTTCTCTTTTTTTCTTCACACTTAACTGTCTTTCGCGTAAATACTTAAGCTTCCTGAGGCCAAGGCACCTAGCTAATTGATAATTAGAATTCTTGAGTTTTTACGGTGTCTTGTCCTATTAGGCTTTCTCAGTTACCCATGTAACGAGATTTGGGCTAATGCTCCCAAATCAGATGGTCTTAGGACACTAAGTGTAGAAACACTCTTACGAACTTAATTACCCAAGCAACAGAGGCCACAAAACAAGACTTGATTATATTTTTAAATAATTTTTTAAACTATTTTTTCAAATATTCTAGTTTTAATCAATATCTCAAGCCTATGAAAAAATAGTGTAAGTGTTGTTGGGTACATAATCACTTAAACTAAGTTTAGATGGTATGTCAATTCTTGGATTCTACTTTTTTACTTTAAGACTTTCATCTCGATTTCACTTAAAATCCACTCATGGATACTTTATCTCCTACAATCTAGCTAGCTATTTGTAGACATTTTTCAAAATTTTCAATTTTTTTCAAAACAAAGACTCCTAAACACCTTAAAAGAAAAGAAGGTAAAACAAAAACCCTAAAATCAAAACAAAATAAGAGGACTCCTAAAAAAATATGCATCTCCCCCATACCTAAATTGTGTCATCTCCTCATTCATGCAAATGAACGCAGAGATAAATAACAAGTATTATACTCACACACATGCACGTGATCATGATAATCCAGCAATCCAAGTATATAAAAATAACAATGAAATATAATAGCATGCTAGAATTGAAAAGAACTCACAGTGCACCGACAAATCCAGTTGCAGAAGCAACCTAAATCACTCCATGTGTATGCATCCTCGTTTATCCTGTATCACTTATAAATAACTTTGCACATGTTAGAGAAAGATAAATAAAAGACTCATTAAACACTGACTCGACTAACACTGAAATAAAAATAAAATGACTCACAAACTAAAAGAAAAATAAAGCAAGTATATTCATATGTACAACTCACCATCTCCCCCACACCTAAATCTTTCTCGGTCTATTCACTTGAGCTCGCTTCTCATCATTCCAATGAGTTCTCTTCAGTGGTAAAATTAGAGAGGTCATTCTTTTTGTTATCTTAGCTCTCGTCCTCTCCAATTTGTTCTTTATCTTCCTCACTCTTCCCTACTCTTCTTCCCACTTTAGCTCTTCAGAAATTGATCATCTTCGCTCAAATCAATTGGATTGTCCACAACGCGCTTGCTTAGAAACTTGAGCTCATCCTCATAAATCACCTCAAAACTTGGATCAATAATTTCTTTAGGAGGTGTGCAACCAACCAAAGCATCCTTAATCGATTCATTCAAACCTATAAGTGTCTTTAAAGAAGTTTCAAAGCTTTGGTCAATCAGAGGTTCTTGAATTTTATTTTCATGAGATTAATCATGGCTCATCAAAAGTGAAGATGCTCAAATCAAGTTTCCTTCTCTCAAAGAAAACTCTAAACTATATTTCTTCTTCTCACTATGATCGCACTCATCCTTAATCAATTCATCAAAAAATAAAACCTCATCATCCATGTATGCATCTTCACAATTGTGCTTAATGTGTTCCATTTCTTCACAATGATTAGATGAAATCTTTTGCTCCTCAATAAATATCTTTTCACAAAATTTCTAAATACATCATTAAATTTCTCTTGAAGTAAAAGTCTATCATTACATTCATCCTTACAAAACGATTCAACTTGCTACATATGAGGTGTATGTGTAGCCAAATCATCTTCAAATGATTGATCCAAACACATGATCATCATTAAAACAACACGCTTTATGCACCTGCACAACTTCTCCTTTCCAAACTCTTCAAATTGATCCAAGTGAACTGATGGAGTGGACTCAAAGGGCATCTCGATGGAATGAGTAGACATGTCAATGTGATCATCGATTTGCTCATCGAACCTCAAAGTTTTAAATTTGTTCACTTCATGAAAATGAATATGCTCTTGAATTGAAGGTGTTGGCTCAGAAACAAATTGAGTGAAAAAATTCTTCTCTTGCCCATCAGCTAACTCACTTGCTTGCCTATCGAGGAGGGCCAAGAGTTGAGCATTATCACTGAGGAATCATTTGAAAAATTACATGAAGTGTTCAAGAGTTTCCTTTGGTGTGGGTTGCATGTCTTCATGATTACTGTTGAAATCAACTTGTGAAAGTTGATGGAACTCTTGAACTTTATCAGGACTTGGGGTTGAAACAGGTTGATTGAGATGAGTCATTATCTTATCAAAATGCACTTTTACGCGAGTACAAGACTTTATCATTTGCTGATTGGCTTTGACCATAGTCTGCTGCATAAATTCTAGACTTTTCTCTAATGTGCTCTTCTGTTTCTCATGCTCATTATCAAATCTCCAAGATAGAGGTGATGGATCAGTGTAGGATCAATTGGATTGAGAATTTATATATGATTGGTCCCATACAAAATCAGAATAGTTCCAATACCATGAATTAAAATCTGATGGATAAGATTCGTTCGTAGTTCCTTGAAATGTGAGGAATTGATTTTGACCTAGTCTTAATGAATACCCTATCAAAGGACACTGTTCTAAATGATGAGATGAATTATGACAATGATGGCATCAAAGGGAGAATAAGATGTAAAGAATAAGATAATGGGTTAGATGTAGTCATGAAAGCTCGGAAGAGAGATTAGTGATGGAAATGTAGGTCTAGCCTATAAAATGTATTATAATCAAATGAATTTTGATAGGCCATGGGGAGAGGGATTTTTTTATGATTTTAGTTTTTTATATTTTTAATTTTTTATCAATCAGGTAAAAGTGTTAAAACTAAAGATCGAACACTGTGTCCTCGACAACAGCGAAACTAGATGGGGAGATTTCACTCTCCTATTTTAATTAACCGCAAGTGCACGATTGATCGTTTGCAGCACTTGAGGGTCGATCCACATGAACATGTGGTTCTTATAGTTTCAACACTATCTAGGCGAATTGGGTAAAAAGTTTGTGAGTTGAATTTTTGAATTGAGAATTAATCTAGAAAAAGTCAAGTCAAGCCACTTAGAATCGAATCCCCTAAATTAGATTCAAGTGGTCAATCTCGGTCTCTATACTGGTCTATTGTTAATCACAAATTTCTATTCTTATGGGTAAATTAAGTGAACACTAGATCTAAGATAGAGTATTATCTAGTTACATGATCCATCAGAGATAAATAAAATGACTGAATAAATTAAAAGCAGAAAAACTAAACCCTAAGTATGGACCATTAACTCCTGATACATAATATGTCAAATATCTAGTTGTTCTAGAAATTAATCTCCTAAAGTGGTATGTCAATCGATGTGCAAACAATCCTAATTAGGAGATCTAATGTCAACCACAAGAGATTCTAGCCTAGGTTCATCCCTCTAGGTGTCAGCAGGAAATCTAGTTACTCATGATACAGTCAATAACAAGATAGTCTAATAATAAAGTATAATCGAATTAGTTAATTAATGCATACAATTAAATAACTGGATTAACTTAATTTAGTCAATAAACAATTAAAAACTAACTAACAAATTTAACTAAACAAATGAAATTAACTAATTAAATAAAATTTAATAAACATGTCTGGCTGCCATGTAGTGGACTAATGCCGCCTCACGCAAAACGAGCTGAAAGGGAAACAAATGCTGAGGCAACCCCATGATTCAAAGCGCGCACAAAAAAAACTTTAATAATTACAGAAATTTTCGGCCAAAAAGCACAGCCGCCATCCTACCATGATGAAGAGGGAAAAGAAAAAAAACATTTGAAAAAAAACCTAGACAAAAGCCTAGCCTATGCCGTAACCAAGGGAGAGTACAAAAATTAAAAAACAAAACCTAAACCTAGAACATGATACCCTGGTCTCTGCGCAAATGAGGCTTTTATAATGTTTGACTTTTTACATAAAAGCCCCTCAAGATTAGTTATTACATAATAATTCATTTCTAACATACTAATAATTCATTTCTAACATACAGATTCTGTAAATGGCCAATACAGGATGTCAAATGAATGAATCAATAAAATCTCCCAACATAAAAGTTGTAAATCTTCAAATTCTCTTCCGTAGACATCTGGATGACCTCTTTCGGAGTCCTGTCGCTAAAATTATAACCAAAATACCCAAGCATATTCGAAAAGTCCTTTAACAAAACTTATTTTGGCTTGACCACTCTTTCAAAATCCGCAATTATTGTACTTTCTCCATCCGATAAATTGGTCTGCAACAATCACTAAAAATACTCGAGTAGTATTATTTATATAAAAAAATATAGATAAATAGGAGCAGTAAAATGAGATAAATCATGTCAATCAACACGAGCATTATTGGTGATAACTTGAATAACATTTTTAGGTCTAACCTCTTGTATAACTTTTTCATCAAGCTAGAAATGTATTCTTTATTCTTTTGAACCCCTTTAATATTAACCGCCTTCAAGAGGATGGTTCCACCCTCCGTCAGGGCCATAAATTTGACAAGTGGTCTCCTTTGTGAGTCGGACCATCCATCGGAAACAATTGCAACACATTTGTCCTTTCATATTCCTTTAATTGGTTGCAATAATTCTTCAATGTGAACTCGTGCCTTATCAAGCAAGCTCGTCCTCAAAGCATATAACCCAGCGAAACAAAACCACCAGTGGGTTGTTAGCGACAAAAGTGTACGATTTACATAACATGGATTTATAGCAAAATGAAATGGTAAGTCTCCTGTATAAAACAATCTCGCTATTAAAGCTTTCAATTGATGTTGGGCTTCATTGTTGAATTCTTTCTCAATTAGTCACTTGTACCCCGCCCTTTCTTTGGATGATAACTTTCTACCCGAAAAGAGGTGAATTTCTCAAAAGATGCATTCGAGGAAGGTGAAAGTGAACCTTTTTAGGCTTGAACTTTTCTTCCATTTCTTGAACAAACCGCTTCAACTCTGAAATTTCTCCATCCGTAATTTGGGAACATGCAACAATTTCTTTATTAGGAACCCTAGCAAGTGAGCAGACACTCTTGAGTTTGTCTCCGTGTAAATAGTCTTGCAAAAGTGACATTTAAATTTTGTATTCCCTCCACTATCTCCTTTCTTGACCTCCTTATCAACAAAAGCCCAAAGTGAACATTTTTCATTCAGATTTGTGCGTGCTGAAGCTTACTACTACCACTAGTAGGATTAGAGTAGCCCATAGCTTATTCCTATCATACAAAATTAATTACATGTCATAAGTTTACAAAACTAACTCAATTTTTATAAAATTGACATTTTTAAACCCTAAAATCATAAACCCTAGGATTCTTTTCAAATAAAATCCAAACTTTTCTACATGCAATCAAATCTACTCTATGTTCTATAGTATCATGATAAGAGAAATTTCAATTTTATATGATTTATTTTGAATTTTGGGTAAAATCACAACAAAGATTGAAAAAAAAACTGAAGTGCTGGTGCGTCGCGACACAGTGGTAATCGTCACCGATATCATTGTCACTGCAATCATCATCGTCGTAGCCACAATGATTATCATCACCCTCGCGTGTGCTCGTGCACCAAAAGAGCAATAAAGAAGAAAAGACGGGCGAAGAGAAAGAGAGTGAGGAGATGAAGTGAAGTTTTTAAAACCCTTCATTTCATTAAGCTACGGGTAGTGGGTTCTGGTTGAAATGCTAGTAACAAACTCATTCTCATCAAATTCAATTCACAAAATGATTTTGGGTTTGGATTTGATAATATAAGTTTGACCCAGACCCCAAACCGAACCCGAAACTTATAACTTAAGTTTGGGTTTGGGTAACTTAATCCTTTTCCTCCTTCCGCTCTCCTCTCTCGTTCTAGGGTAAGTATAGTGGTTTCATAACCAACGAAAATGGAAATTAATGCAAACATATTCCTCGCCTCCTTCTCACCGCGTCCTCGCCGCTCTCTCACCGCGTCCTTGTCGCTTCCATGACAAATTCTCCTCGTACACGGCCGGAAATGAATTCGACACAAATCCACTAATGTTTGCGGCAAATCCGTGTCGGTTCGTGTCCGACACTGGAGCGACAGGGCAATCGCCGTGTCGTGCTTCCCAAGATTTTAATGATCAAACTACAATTTTTACAAGTTGTCTCATTTGATTCAGGGTTTTTTTGTCATATATATACTTGAAAGTAAGGTTAAGAGTATGCACCCGTTAAGGGTCCAAAAGATATGAGGATAGTGATCCTCAATATTACTGCTTGCCACCTTACAAGCATATGCATTGTTACTTATGATTTGCACTACATTTTTAGGTCCTACCTTTTTAATCTTCTCTATAAGTTCATCTACAATGTAATACCTATTCTTAGTAAATCTCTAGACATTTATGAAGCTCATGAACACATGCATACTTTTGATGTTCACCATGAAATTAATAATATGTCTCCTTTGTGCATCTAACATCCATCACTAATAATAGACACACCATGTCCAAATGTTCTTCATGGGTTCTAATATCCTCTCTATGTTAGCTCTTTCATTTTGCAAAAGAAAGGTTACACATGTATCCGTCGAGATATAACACCGGTGAGTGGATTTTCAATGACTGCCATATGTAAACCTCCTTTCCTTGACCTCGTAGCCTTCAATCCTAAACCCAAACTCTCATCTTGATCTGATCTTCTCATTAAATAACAAGGTAGTCATGATCTCTATGATAAAGAGTGTCCTTGCCTTAAAAATCATGGTGATGATAATGATCATACAAAATGATCTGAGTAATAGTAATGCCTTATCGTTGGCATTCAGTCTCACATCAACCACTTGTAGCTTAGTGAAGGCATTCACATGAACCAACACTATTGTCCCTTCATGCATAGGTGTAAAGTTGTCTCCTCTTAAAGTTAGCTAATTGTCATATCTTTAGCATGTGCAAAGTCTCTAAATTAGATCACAAGTTCATAGTCATTGTTTCAACCATAACATTATACACAATCTCGTCTACAGAGCATAGTTTTATTATGCTTGCTATCGTCAGGTCCATCTCCTCCTAATCCTCATCTCATGCTTGGAGGTTGCTGACCTTCCGAACAAGCTCTTCTAAAGTACGGTTGAACCACTGTCTCCACCCTCCCTTGTGTCTAACTTCTCGATTGTTAAACTATGAAGGTTACAATTTTATTAATTATTGATTATCAAAAGAATTACAAAATACAATTAGATAGAACCATGAGCAATTCTCTTCTTATATATAGACCTCGTACCAAATTAAATCCTACTCAAAACTATGAACGTAATACTACTAGAAGTCTATAAAACTCATAGCTAAATAACTTTACTAATTTACTAAATTACCTATTATATCTAAGATTAATCTGGGACTTTGTTGTGATAAACGCCACCAAACAATAAGAGTAGCATCGAAAACACCGAGCAATCTACCGTAGTAAGTAATATAACTTGATTACAATAAGAACAAGAACACAAATCAAGAATACAAAATTTTGTAGGAGGGAGAAAAATTCTTATTAACTTGATAAGAGAAATAGAGTTCATAAGGATCTCACACAAAAATCTCTCAAACTCTTAATACGAGGGTTAGTTAAACCAATGAAACAATCTCATATTTATAGCCAGAGAAAAGAAAACTAAATACCCAGAGTTTGGGTCAAAATTAGAAAAAGAATTCAACTAGAAATAGAATCATAATTCGGATCGGATACGCTCAGATACGCGCAGATTGCTGCCGTTGTCGACAGGGTTATCAACAACGTTGTCCCGAAAATTGATTTGTCTCAAATTTTGACAGCTTCTCTAGAGCTTTCGAAAGCTTCGCAGATCGGCCAGAGCTGTCGAAAAATGTCTTTCTCCAATGAATGTGAGGCACCCAAAATACCAACAGACTTTGCGTCAAAAGCTCCAACTAATATCTTGCTTGATTGACGATTTTAACTCACCAACTCTTTGAAGCATTACTTTGAAATTTTCACACACAAAACCGGGTGCTCTGATGCCGCTCGTTCGGTGGAACAAAAGGCGGTGGTATTCTTTAACCTAAAACTCTACAGTGGTAGTAACCGGATTAATTTGATGAAAATTATGGAGAAGATTCAACTATGAGAGCCAACAAACCACAAAGATAACAATCACACAAACACAAAAAAGAAAAGAAAAACATATGAGGATATATGTGGTTTGGCCAAACCCGGCTATGTCAACGGGGAGAGTAATGAGAGAGCTCATTATAAACGTTGGTCATGCATTTTCCTCTTCAATCTTTTGGTGTAGATCTCATTCTTCTTATCTAACCATAGATCCTACCTCTCTTTTAATCTCACTTTCCAATCTTTCTGTGTTTTACAACCCTTGATTTTGAGAGTAGTTGTTACTTTTTGCATAATCCTATAATACTTGGGAGACATTCTTACATCATATCCATCCAGAATACATTGAGCCAAAACCATTAAAACCTGACACAGACACATCAGGTCAGTCCAGTTCAGTTGATCGATTTTTCCTGCAGGCCAAAACAGAGGCGATACCTGTGGACCGGTCGATCCTCTGGTCAACTAAGAGCTGTTATCTACACCTTTGCCTTCCTCCTATGTCCTTTTGGTTTCCTTAAGACATCCGTTGAACCTTGAGCACAGGGCAGTAAACTCAATAGGACCATCTGTCATATTATTAATAAGCTAGCGACCAACAGGCACCCGCATTCGTTTTATTATATATTACTGAAACAAACACGTGATATTTCCACGGTGCTGTCTTTTCAATAAAGGTTATTCTAATCAGTAGAAAGTTCTCTTTTCTCTATGCTTCCATCCTAGACTTGACTTGCCAAAAGAATAAAGGTTTAAAGCTATAAATGCTTTGTAAACTCTATGGAGTTGATCTATGATATTTATGATGACAATAAGCGTAATTAATATGTTCAATTATAGGCTAGATTGTAAAAGTAGAGTTTTATTAAATTGCGTCAGGGTTTTTTTTGCTTCAATTGTTTGCAACAAAATCGCACACATTGCTTTCAGCAATTAACTTATCTCTTCTCTGTCCTTTCATTTTGGACAGTCACATTATTTGTTTTGTAGAGAGAGTATTCGTAGACAGTCTTTCTCCTATCCCACGAACTTTAGCCAATCAGCCTAATTATCTATAAATAAGATTCCAAAGAAGGTTTGGTTTCAAAAATATAAAAAAAAAACAAAAAGAAAGAAGAAGAAAGAAAGAAAATAAACAAAAGAAAGAAAATAGGTAATCCATCTCGCCGTTATTTGAACTAGAGCTCAAATTATGCAAGATATTTACCTTTTTTATCTTAAGATCTTTGGTACAGACTGAACCTCCTCTTTCCTGGCCAGGATCTTATTCGACGCCTTGGAATCCACCGAAAGCTAGAGAGGCACAGAGGCTGTGTGAATAGTTTAAGCTTCAATGCAGACGGCGACATTATTGTGACCGGTTCTGATGACCGAATGGTAATGCTGTGGGATTGGGATGCTGGGTCCATCAAATTAGAATTCCAATCAGGCCACTCCAGAAATGTTCTCCAAGCACAGATGACCCCATACAGCGATGACAGGACAATTGTTACCTGCGGTGCTGATGGAGAGGTATCTGTTATTTCCATCTCTTTCCAGTGATTACTGCGTGGTGTAAATAAATGTCAACCGTTTTCATTACCATTTTTTTTTTTGTTCTTTTCCCTAGGTGAGATGTGCCCAGATACTAGAAGATGGAAAAGTAGCAACTAAATTGCTCGGTCAACATGAAGGTCGCGCGCACAAGATCGCAGTTGAACCAGGAAACCCTCACATATTTTATAGTTGTGGTGAGGATGGTCTGCTTCAACATGTGAGTTATTGTTATCTGTTCTCCAGCATCCAACTCTGCTACTCTACATGACTCTAACTGAAGCCGTTTTTTCATCAGTTTGATTTGAGAACAAAATCTGCAACAAAACTCTTTGTATGCAATTCCTTTGAAGACAAGTCAGATTATATGCCAATCATTAATCTTTATGCAATTGCAATAGATCCAAGGAACCCGATTCTCTTTGCAATAGCTGGGTCTGATGAGTATGCTCGAGTTTATGACATTCGCAAGTACAGATGGGATGGAACCACCAATCGCGGTCGTCCCACGGACTGCTTCTGCCCTACTCATCTGATAGGTGATAGACAGGTTGGAATAACGGGCTTGGCTTTTTCAGAACAAAGTGAGCTTCTGGCCTCCTACAATGATGAGTTTATCTATCTTTTCACAAAAGATCAAGGGATGGGTCCAAACCCGATTGGCTGGTATCTGGGTTCTACCATGGATCGTATTTCTGAAGATTCAAAGACCAGACCTGAACCTCAGGTATATAGAGGCCACCGTAATTGTGACACACTGAAGGGTGTAAGCTTCTTTGGTCCCAACTGTGACTATGTGGTTAGTGGATCAGACTGTGGTCGTATCTTTATATGGAGAAGGAGAGACGGGGAGCTGTTGCAGGTGATAGCAGGAGATAAATGCGTGGTGAATTGCGTTGAGCCTCACCCGTCTGCCACCATGTTTGCAAGTAGCGGCATTGAGAATGATATCAAGATTTGGACCCCCAACGCTGTTGAACCATCCCGACCTGTAAATATGGACGAGGTAATCTGTTCTGTACTAGTCTTATTCTTCTTCAGTTTGTGCTCTTTGTCCTCGTAATAATCAGTCATCTGGCTTTAAACCATTTCGATTTATTACATAAATTGCACCTCCATGAAAATTTGGATTTATTATGACTCTACATCAACCATGGTGTTCATCCTCGGCCAGTTGCTAAAATCGTTTGCTACTGATCATTTTTGCTGTAAAAAAAACACTTTTTTAGTTTCAGCTAGTTAAAGATGTAACAGGCTGTTTGGATGCTCGGAAGTGGGTAGAAGTGAGTAAGTAGGAAGTAGGATTCTTTTCTTTTTGGAAATAAGAATTTCTGTTTCTTTTTCGGTATTTGGATAGTAGTTGAGAAGTGTAATTGAAAAAGTGTAATGTCTTTTTCGGTGTTTGGTTGGTAACGTGGAAGTGGATAAGTTGATCACAAAGTTGACCGTAAAATAACATTAAAATAAAATTTTAATTATGAAAAAATTGGACTGTAATGAGAATGCAAGACATGATCACAAAATTAACTGTTTTGAGCTATAATTTATTACAAATGAGATTTACATGACTACAAAATTAACTGTAGCACTCTAAAAATGAGGAAATGATTGTGTAAAAGAGAAGAGAGAAAGAAAAAAAAGAATTTTCTATTTTTTTTTCGGTGTTTGATTGAACAGCGAAAGTAAAAAATGACACTTCTCACTTCCTCACTTCCGCACACTTTCTTGAATCCAGACAGCCCTACAAGTTTCACCTTCTGTACCCTCCAAAACAGGAAAAACAGAGGTAGAGAAGTAGAGAGAGAGAGAGAAACAAAGAATCAGTGATTTTTTGCTTGAACTGACAATTGTTTTATATATTTATAGTTCTAATTTCTTTGCTCTTCCTCCTGCTAAGCAGTTTCCGATGCCTGATCAACTCGATTATTGTGTAATTGCTCCTTACAATGGTGAAGAAGATGGCAATGGTGATGACATTGACTCCGAAAATGATGGATTGTGATAACTGTTGTAATGTGCCTGTGTCTCATCAACACTTAAAGCAGCACCAGATAAGAATTGGGTGGGCAGATCAAGGAGGCACATCTGAGGGGTCTGGTGTCAAATCTTAAACTGAATAAATACCAAGTGATAATACCACAGTGAAAACATAGGTGACCAGAAGATGGGTGTGGGTTCAAATCCCGCTTGCACATTTGAATAACTCTGATCTGTGTAATTTTGTAATTTGTATAATTAAATGTCTACAACATGTTTATACTATTTTTTTGGCACGTGCATTGCACATGCGTATCTATGAAGCTTTAAATATCTTTTTTTGTGTTATTTTAGATATATGCATCTTAATTTTTTAGAATTTAAAAATTTACCTACCAATTTTTTTTTTTTTGAAATATAGGTCATAGCGTGATGCAAACGGGATTGAACTCCAAATCTCTTGCCTATAAGAATGGTTTTGCCACTGTGCTACAGTGATGCTTGCAAATATTTGATATCATAAATTTACCCTCAAAATCTTCTAAATCTTGATTACACATCTCTCTATATAGATCTTAATGACGTAAGGGTGTTTGTTCCTTTATACCCCTCTTTTCTTCATTGTTTCTATATGATATATTCTATCAAAATTAAATTTTTTTGTCTTTCATCTCCTTCTTCATATCCTACTGTTGACGAATCAACTTTGCTTTGAAAGCAAAGTTATCTGGAAGAGCCTGAAGGCGAGGCTATTTTCGAAGCAAGTCTATTTCAACCTGAAGGCGAGGCTATTCCAACTTAGAAGCAGAGCTAAAGTTCAACCCTGAAGGCGAAGCTGATTTCAACCATAAAGGCAAAGCTCAAATTCACATATCCATGATTTTTTTTTTCAACAATCAAAGTAGTTCAAAGTATTTCGAAATCTGAACCATCCCATTGCATATTACGAAAACTTTGAAGGATTTTTTGTTGACACTTTAAAAAGTCAAACTCCCAAACAGCTCTTCAACTGGTCATAACAATGTCTAACTTGTCAACATCTACAAAAAGACGAGTCGCGGACAAGCTGACAACCAGTTCAGCATATCTCGAGGGACAAAGCAGAAATTTAGGTCCTGTTGATTCAGTGAAGTAAACAGCAGGCCAAATACTGCTTTTTGAGGCAAAGTCAGCTTGATATTAGCCTCACATAAGCCCAACGTGCTAGCCTCGCTTGAGAGGTCAAACTTGTCTAACTTCGCCTTGAAGCCCTTCATAACTCTGCGGAGAGCTAATTGATAGCTTCGCCTGAAGCTTTACCTAGCCACGCAGAAGGCTAACTTCTAACCTCGTCCGAAGCTTTGCACGGCTATGTTAAAGAGCTTTCAGCCCCGCATGCGGAGCTATATTAGCCTCGCGCGAGGCTAAACCAGCCTCGCACGAGGCTTCCCGCACCCCTGTAAGAGGGCTAGCCAAGTCAAATGTTTGACCTAGTATTTCGTGGGCTAACTCTACTATGTCGGTGGGGTTAATGCCACTTTAAATAGGCGGTTACACCCGCCCACTTCGCCCCATGTTCAGTGAAAGAGGTCGGGTCAATAGGCTAATCTTAGGCTCCCGCGAGCTTATCTAGCCTCGCATGCGGCTCATTTTTAGTTTCGCATGAGCATTATAGCTTCGCGCGAGGCTTAGAATAGACTCTAGTGTGAGGCTAACTAATTGTTATCAGTCATGGCCAAATTTTAGGGGCAATTACACCCCTCAAGAGCCTATGAATAGCTCATCTGGAAATGATTTCAAGACAGAGAAAGAGCAGGCATCAGGCACGAGACGCAGAGGCATTTTGCGGGCATTGAGCAGGCGTTAGAGGCATCAAGCTGAAGGCATCGAGAGAGCTAGTAAGGCTAACTTTTTATTATTTCCCAAAAGCTGCAGAGAATTATTTCTCTAAGTTCAGGAGGTATAATACCCTAAGGCCTTCCTCCTTTTCAAGGATTATCCGAAACCAGACGAGAAGGAATTCCCAGGCAATATCATTCAAAAATCGATCGATTGCATCGTCAACGGGAAAAAGTCGCGCGCTGATCAGACTCCCACCGCCACAGCTCCGCAGAAATCTCAGAGGAGAATTCAACTTTTAATTTTTTCCTTTTAATTACTTGTAACCTTCTCTTTGACTTTCAGTTTTCCCCAATTGATTTTTCAATGGAAAACAAATATATGAGAATACACTTATAACACATAAAATTTTCACTTATTAAGTCTCAAGACTAATTGGATAATTATGATAAATTTTCACTCATTAATGGTTGTAGTAAAAATTCAGAATTATGCTATACCAAATGTTACAGTTCTACCCTCCTTATAAAAAGTTTTGTCCTCGAAACTTGATACCTGAAATGAATAAGTATAAAATCTCCATATTCTCCTATATATCACAAAATCTTTCTTTGATGCAATATCTTTCTCGATCATTCATCTCGAAGATTCATTATTTCTTGATCACTTCTATGCTATGTCCTTATGATCCAAATTAATCATGGCTCGCCCGATATTTTAATCATTCTCTTACTCCAATGTCCCATACCACTGACATCTCATACTAAGCGCCTGCACCCTAGCAGAGCACATTCGATTCATGGCATGGGAGAACCATAATTCGAACATAAAGCAGTGACCAAATATCTCGCGTTTCGAGATTAATCATAGACGTAAGAACTCCTACCCCCTTAAACCATTCATTTCAATAACGCATTCGCATGTATACAAAGTACACACATACATATTAATCATAGCAATCAGTCCTAGCAACCAATCCTTTTCCCATGATAACTATTCTAACTTAATCCTCATTCTAGATCCTAAGCTCTGATACCAACTGTAACGGTCCCAGATTTCTAAAATTCTCAATTAAGATAAATATTCCTTTAAACCGATAGATCATCATAATGATCTCTAATCCTTGAAAATTTCGGCAGCACTTCCTTTGTAAATACTGATCTGACCTGGTATACAATACAATCACAATAATTTATGCTAATATCTGCCTACTTATTCTCAATCCAAGCACATAACTGAACTCAGAAATTAGCGATGCAATCATAATGATATTTCGACTTGACATCGCCTACTTATATGAAAACACAATAACATAAGCTCGAGAGTATCCCTCTCGGCATCTATAAAAATTCAGTAATGATATAATTTTAACTTATCATGATCATCACAATTAGCTCAATAATACATTTTTGATAATACATATCTCGATATCACAAACCAGTAAAACTATCTTCGATGTCATCTCGAAATAAAATTACTGCAAAAACTCTCTACATATATACAAGATCACTTATCTATCCCACATCCAATACATACCATCTATAAGCACACTTACTCTAGAAATACAACATGATTAGATTACACATAAAGAGAATAGACTGATCCAAAATGAACTCCACACAGCTTAAATCGGGCCACTATCTCAACGCAACCTGCAAATATACCAGTCTGAGGGGGAGTGAGCTCGACAGCTCATTAAGTAGAGTAGAAAGGAATCAGGGAATTATATACATATCAATTAGAAGCATGATTATTCAAGTAATAAGAGTAAATCTGAAAGAACAAAGAAAGCATAAAAATAATGACGTCCCATGGTTTAATAATCAAGACAATGGTCTCTAAAATCTTCGGGGACGATCAGACTCTTATGGTTATAGACTCCCGAATTTTTTCTTGCATGATAAGATTTATGAGTTGTATAGAACAATTTTATTTAGTTGTTTAGATTATTACCGAATTATCTTATGTATACATAGCATGTATTACACATGTATTTTATATTTCATACAAGGTGATACACAACATAATAGTTAAGTCATAAACGTAGTTTATGCATTCAATTAACACATGCATCATAAATATACTTGTATATTATATAATCATATCATACTACACATATAATATCACATCATACTTCACAACGTTCACATGTCATTTTAATGAAGTACACCATATACATTATTCATATGCATATACAATCCACAATAGAAGTGTGGAAATTCTTCGTCTTCCCCTCCTACCGGCTCCCTCCCGGCCTCTTCCTACATATATATAAGTATATAAAATAATAACACCGTCTTCCCTCCCATCGGCTCCCGCCCGACCCCTTCCTCCGTTAATATATATGTATATAAAACAACAACACCATCTTTCCCCTCCTACCGGCTCCCGCGGCCCCTTCCTTCATGTGTGTGTAGAACAACACATCGTCTTCCCCCTCTTACCGGCTCTCGTCGGCCCCTTCCTTCACACACACACACACACACACACATATAAAGAGAGAGAGAGGAGGGGGAGAGAGAACAACAACACTATCTTTTCCCTCCTACCGGCTCCCGCCGCCCCCTTCCTTCATATATATAAATGTATAAAATAATAGCATCGTCTTCCCTTCCCACTGTCTCCGCTGGCCCCTTTCTTCATGCACGCATAAAATAACAAAACATATATACACAACATCGCATGCACATCAACATCAAGATAACACACACAGTGTCGGTTACATTGCGATATACTTTTTTATTTTCAAATCGCCAATCATATGACAGATATGTCGCAATGATCAAATTCGTGTAAATTTCTAGTGCATACACGTATTCAATCATACATACCACTTATAATAATCACAATCAACATATATCTGTTATATTATTGGACATTAATTATTAATGTTACCCAGTCCATATTCATTTCTACTTACTTTTCTTACTCGGACATCAACTCGTCCATCGTCCTATAACCTTACAACTATATGGTTCAATTTTAGAGATTTAGAATTGATCTAGTTTATGTTAGCTGAGGAAAGTAAATCCATCACCTTGATGACACACACACACACACACACACACACACAAACATGAGTTGGTCACCGTCACTTAATATCTAAATTAGATGAAATTTCTAACTCTATACATATATTCTTAGCATCTCCCTATCTAAGAGAGGATTATATCGAGTAAATTCACATACATGATTATTAGTTATCGTACGCATCTTAATAGTAGAATTTAGTTATGGTAAAATTAAGTCTCGTAATCAACTTAACATAGGATTGTAATTCTACACTCGTGAACTTAACTGTGTTGGCCCAATGGCCTTCCACTCTAGTTTTGATGATGATCAACACTCATGTAGTTATGTCTACTAATATTCTTGTGTTTCTAAGTTTCAGATCATTAACAGGATATTAGTTGGTGATTAGCTTCAACAAGATGATTAGAAGCTTATCATGGTGATTCCGGTGCCAAAGCTTAAAGATCATACCTTTGCACTTGGAGAATCACGGAGTTTTAGAGCAAGTCTACTTGAAGATGAAGTTCCTCAAGAGAAGACTTAGGTATCCTAGTTTAGATTGTGAGTTTTAGATCCATTTGTAAAGCTTAGTATAGTTGATATGCTCAAGTGCACAAACACACACGTTTTATGTTTTGATGTGTGGTTTCATGAATAGTTTGATCAAAACAAGTTTTCAAGATTTATATGTATAGTAGATGTTTTCTATTTATACATACATGCTTAACTTATAGACAAACTTATTTTGACTATCCTATTCATGTTTTGGAAAAATCTAGTATGATAAAATACAAGTTTTGTTTATGATACAAGAGTTGGTTTTTGGTATTTCTATCATGCATATCCTTTAAACCAAAACTTGTTATATGCTAGATATCAAAAACATAGATATTTCATTATGATTGTGTAGTGGATCATATCCATACACACTATGCTTTAATAAGTTCAAAATATCTTGTTTTTGTATTTTGTGAAGTTGTGAAAAAACAAGTTTTAGAAAAATATATTTTTAGAAAAACAGTTTTTATTGTGATTAAAACTATTTAGTGGATTTACTGTGAATTTATGGGATTTTTATTGAGTGAAAAGACCTATTTTCAAATCCCGTATCTGTGCAGTTCTGCACTGTGCCTGCCAGGCCAGTTCGGTCGACCGGACCGGTCGACCGCACCAAGTGGCCGGTCGACCGGGTCGGTCGACCGATGTGCACAGACGTGCACGCTGGCTACACATTGTAGTCGGTCGACCGGACCGGTCGACCGAGTTGAGAGTTCAACTCTCAGGATGTTTCGGTCGACCGGGCCGGTCAACCGCTAGTGCCCAACGGTCACTTTTCTGACCGTTGGCGGTCGACCGGGCCGGTCGACCGACGCCTGTCAGAGCTGCCAGCTCAGCTCTAACGGCTAGTTTTCTGTTTGGCCTATATAAACTCCATCTCTTTGGGGATTTTGGCCAAGTTTTTTAAGGAGAAAAATTTCTGGTTTCTAGAGGTTTTAAAACAAGTTTTCAAAAGTGTTTGGGGCTTTAATTCTTCAATCTTTATTGTTTTAGGTTTTTGGAAAAATCAAAGAAAAGAATATTTTGGAGATTTGTCTTGGTTTTCATTCTATATCTTTTGGAAGGATTTTCCCAAGTGATTTTCTTTGTTGCTAGTTTTTCAAACACCTAGTTTTTCACACTTGAGCTATCTTCTATCCTAAACTATTAGGATCTTGTTTTTGTGGAAAAAGAAAAGAGAAAAAGAAAGAGAAGAGTTTGAGGTTGTTTGTTGTAAACCTCTTTGTTGTAAACACCCTTTTATTTGTGAATCCCTCTTCGGTAGAGGTGATCGGGTGATTGAGTTGTATCCCTCAAGTGTGAGGTGATTGAGATTGGTTGTGAGCCTCTTTGGTAGAGGTGTTTGTTGTTGGTTGTTGTTGGCCTCGGTGGAGGTTGTATTGAGAGAGGAGTTAGGTACTCCTAGAGTTGTAAGAAATCCTCTTCGGTAGAGGTTCCCTCGGTGGGAGTTGAGATAGTGGAAATCCTACACGGTGGTGTAGGCGGGGATGTAGAGCAAGGTGCTCGAACCTCGAAACAAATCTCGTTGTTTGCGATTGCTCCCATTGTCTCTCTAACTCTCTCTCATTTACTTTGTGCAAAGCATCATACTTCACATCATATCATATTTGCTTGTGTTGAGCATAACTCATATTGCCATATCATATTGCTTGAGTTGCCTTGCATTATTTCATATTGCTATATCCTTTATTGCTTGGCTTGATTGTGTGTGCACATATTTCATATTGCTTGGATTGCTTGTGTGTGTGTGCCTAACTTGTACTCATCCAACAAGAGCTTCACATAGCGCCTCAACCCATTTCAAGGGGAATCAAGGGGAGTTAGTCCAGAGCCTCGCAAGGGAATTCGGCTACACTTGTTGTATTGTATTAGTTTGTGCATAATTTGCATTAGCTTCCGCATTTAGCGCACTTAGTTTGCATTTAGTTTCTTAGATTAGCACTTACACCTATTCACCCCCCCCTCTAGGTGTTTTTCAAACTGATTCGTCAAAATTTAACGATAACTCTCTATACCAGAATCCAATTGAGACACGATAAGAATCATTGGAAAATAGAGTCGATTTTTTTTCCAACGATATATTACATGATATGATTCCATATTGAAAACCCAGACAAACTGATCCGAACTTTCAGGTTACAGAATTTTTACAATTTTGACTGTTTTTTATCTTCAGTGTTATATTATTTATTTTTCTCTTGATTATTAATACTCATTGATAAAACTTAATTTATCTCAAAACATGACTTAACTAAAATCTTATGTCTATTTTATTCTAGTGAGGTCGAAGTTGGATCACCCACCATCTTTAAAATACATTATCAAATTCTCTAATAAACCTATAAGCTTTGCAAGGATTAATAATTCCCAAGTTTTCTTATCATTTCTTTATATTCTATAATAGTTAATGCAACATTTAATTAGCCATCCAATTCATATAAAATTTTCCTTACAACAATTAGAAATAGTTCAGTAACATTATGATCATATCCATGGCAAATTTCTGATCACTCTAGTATTTATTAAACTGGTGAATTCAATTTACATACAATTAATTTAGTACACTTAGTACATGATAATTTGACAACAATCTATCACATATAAAATATTTGCCCAGGTATTTTGAGTCCACACCATGTGCCGAGTTAAGTTCACCCATGAATATTGTCAAGTTATATGTTAGGAATATTTCACAAGCTGGTATATTCTCATGTACCATCATTAGATTAAGTTTTCATGTTTATTTCACATAGACTAGAAGTCAGGTTTACGTTCTCACTAATTAAGTATTTGATCACATAATTCTTGAATCACAAAGTATATAATTTTTTCTTGTCATTTACATGTGCTTGAAGTACACCGATTTACACTGATCGAATCCTGTAGGATTCTTAACTCGACCACGTAGTAGTAATCTGGTAATAACTCTAATCCTACATGTCCGATTGTGACACGATAAGAATCATCAGAAAGTAGACTCTCCTATTTTTTCTATTGGTTCATCACCTGACTATGCTTATCTAAGAAAATTTATCATACTGGCTTGAAAAGCTTCAGCTGTGAAAATATTACACTATACAGAATCTTGAACTAGCTGGGGTATATAGGCAACAATTCTTACCACAACCATCTCTCTTAGATACGACCAGAGCCATTAGAAAAATAGACTTATTTATCTTTCTAATGATATAGTACATGACCTATTCAGTTTTCATAAACTACTCTAGTTGGACAGAACTACTCAACTATATAGAAAAATCTGCTACTCATCAATTTCAACTAGTCTACTATATTTTGACGATAATTCTTAGCACAAATCTCTAATTGGGACATTGTAAAAGCCGTTGAAATGTAAACTCGATTATTTTTCAACGGTATTATATGATACCTATAGTTCTTAATGTATTGATAAACTGATCCAAAATTTACAGATTTCAGTGTTTGACAGATTTACGCCTCATTTCAAAAGTGCTAAAATTTATGAAATTCACAACTTATATTTTAACCTCTTCACCCAATTTAGAATTATAATCAAATTATGGACTTGAATGTTCATAATCCTACTTACAAACTTGATCCATCATCATTTAACCCACTATCCACTTCTTAATTTCACAGAAATGAAAGATCTACTGTTTCGCTTATAACAATTATTAGTTCAGAAATTGTAAGAATTATTAAAGAGCATAAATCAAGAGAAACCCCTCTCACAAGTGATTTTTGATTATAAGAGTTTCAAAGCAATATAAAGTAATTATTGGAGGTAGATCATAACATGATAATAAGAATTTTTTGAAATTGAAAAAATTGAAATAGTTTTTAGATCGAGATGAAACTCCCTCACACAATCAAGAGCAAATACCATAATGCATCAAGATCTATCATGATGAATTAAAATCTGAAAATGAAGTAAGATCTGAATTTTAAAATTGATTCTAAATCTGAAAAAAAAATACAAAGGTACTCCCTCACCTCTGCCTCCCGCCGCCTGACGACCCGATCGCCGCTGCGCCCGCCCTGCCGGCAGCGCCTGGCTGGCCAGCTGCCGCCGCCGCCACTGTTGCAGCAACGTGCTACTGTCGCACCACCAGAGAGGAAGAGAGAGAGGAGTTAGGGGGGAGAGAGAGAGAGATTGAGAGAGAGGAATAGAGAGGGATTTGATTTTTTGGGGGTTTTAGGGCTTGACCATGGAGAGATCTCTTATAGGGAGAGGATGAAGAAGAACTTTCAGCTGGCTCCTTTGAGATCCATTCTCATACTATATTATAATTTTGCCATAACGCCATCCATCCATCCATCCAATTGCCTTCCCCAAATTCAAGAGCATCTTAACCCTTATTTATTCACCTACCCTCCTCCACTAAGTCAAAAATAAAAGAAAATTCTCATGGTGGGGGTTGTCTTGATTTCTTCCCAATACCCCTAATGTAATATAATGTTATGTATTCATACTTAGGATGATGTAATGTGTATTTATATATATGGTGAATATTTATGTTGGTGTATATACATAAATTTAATATATGGAAATATACTTATAACACATGGAATTTTCACTTATTAAGTCCCAATACTAATTGGATAATTATAATAAAATTTTCATTCATTGGTGGTTAAGAGTAATAATCCAAAATTATGCTATACCGGATGTTACACTGTAGTACTTGATGTTTTCCCGAGACATTATTAGGAGACTCACCACCTTTTTTATTCATTGGTATTTTTATTATTTGTTCCTATTTCCTTATTTATTCTTATTTCCATACTATCATGATCATTGACCCCTTTTGCAGATATTCTTGTACTTATTTATGCTGAAATTATTGTATATTGTATTTATTCTCTATAGTGATGCTTAGCGTATATACGTAAGAGTATTTTCGGTCTGCGTATATACGTCGTAGTAACGTCTCTGTAGCCGCAGGATCGGAATGTTACAATTAATTTAGAGATTATTAACTAACTATCCCACTAATCATACTAAAATCAAAATCACAAGGATCACGGCATTAATTAAAATATTATGAATCCAAAATCAAAATTAGGGCACTAATTCATGGTACAAAAATAATTTGTGCGTTATAGAGGGGATCGACGGAGGAGGGAAGGAGGTGGCAAAGGAGGAGGAAAAGGCCGGTAGTGGAGGGGATCGGTGATGGAGGGGTCATGGGTCGTGGGTGGAGTAAGCATGGATGAATCGTGGATGTGTCAGAGGAGGGAAAGCCAATTAGAACCGGGGGGGATTGGCGACGGAAGGGATTGGTGGTGGAAGCGGGCGATTGGAGAAGAAGAGATGGGCTAGTGGGCGTGGTAACTGGGAGAAGATAATATGAGAAGAGGGTTTTTAAGGCAGCAGAAGGGGAGAAATTAGACCGTTGGTTGGTCTATTGACTATTGGTATGTGGACCGTTGCGGGTAGTTTTGAGATTTCATAATTTTTTGGACAAAAATGCTGAGAATATTCGTTTTTGATTATTTTTAACAGCGATGGGGTGATTTTTGTAATATGAAAGATTTGAGAGAGTAATTGAGCCGTATAAAAGATTTAGAGAGGAAATATGAGAAAAAATCCTTCTTTAAAATACTTTTTCCTCTGTACATTTCTGTTCGTCCTTAGATTTACCTAATAGACAGCCCAAGAAAGAATGCTGGCCCAGAACTGGAACCCATCTCGTCTCATCATTCTCATCTCATCATTCTTGCTTGGTGTGAAGGACTGGAAAAGGTCCATTTCCCTCTCCACTCACAACCAAGTAATCAATGCTCGCCACCATCTCCTCCCTCTAACAAGTCCCCGTCCCAAAACACTTACTCACAGAATCTGAAGCAGTGCCAAGCAGCCGCCCACCAAATTAAATAAATCTTTGATTCTTTCTTGACCCCCTCAAGTTTGAATTCCAGCTCACAGGAACCCCCACTAGGACACCTCCCCCGAAAAGCAAAGGGAACCTTCCCCACAAGCTGTCCCCACTCCCAATCCCCTCTCTCTCCATTAATTTTCAACAAAATGACATTCCAAACTTCAGCATTTAGCACCTCTCTCTCTCTCTTCCTGTTTCTTTGTGCGCATGGAAACTAGAGAGGAGTCCATTTTTCTTTGTTCCCGCGGTGCATCCCAGCGCGTCGCCTTTAGCTGTACACGCATGTCCTTTTCCCAATCTCTCCATTTTTCAATTCTAAATAAACCCTTCACCCATCTCTCTTTATAATCCCCCCAAAAGCCTCACCTTTCTCCTTCACTCACCCTGCTTTCTTGGCTCACTTCTAGTGTTGTCAAAAAATTCAATCCAACATGGCTTCCTCTTTCCTGTACTTCCTCCTTCTCATCTCTTGTGCCGCTGCTTGCGACCGGTGCCTGCACCAATCAAAGGCTGCCTACTTCTCTGCATCATCCTCGGTCTCAGGTGCCGCTTGCTCTGACACCATGTTAAACCAATTTGAGTGCTCCCCATAGCTCTAAATTGTTCGCTAATTGTTATTAATTGGTTTGCAGCTGGGGCTTGTGGGTACGGTTCACTCGCTTTGGGCTTCAACAAGGGCTTTATCGCTGCTGCCAGCTCGTCCCTCTACAGAGGTGGGATTGGCTGTGGTGGCTGCTTCCAGGTGTGTGGGTGTGAGATAATCTAATCTCTAATTAAAATTAATTTAGTTAATTGTACTCTTAATCATGTAATTAATTAATTTGTTGGTATTTGGGATTTTCGCGCAGGTGCGGTGCAAGGACGCACGGCTCTGCAACACCAAAGGGGTGACGGTGATCGTGACGGATCAGAACACCGGCAACGGCACCGATCTCGTGCTCAACAGGCCGGCCTTCATGGCAATGGCCAAGGCCGGGTCGGCCCAGGGCCTGAAGGAAGCTGGGCTCGTCGACGTCGAGTACAAACGGGTCCCCTGCAACTACAGGAACAAGAACTTGTCGGTCAGGGTCGAAGAGAGCAGCCGCAAGCCCAGCAACCTGACGATCAAGTTTTTGTACCAAGGGGGGCAGACTGACATCATGGCCGTTGATGTGGCCCAGTTCGGTGCGTCGAATTGGAGGTACATGAGCCGGACCCACGGCGCGGTCTGGGCCACGGGCCAGGCCCGGCCGGGCCGCTGCAGTTCCGGCTGGTGGTCACGGCCGGGTTCGACGGCAAGTGGGTGTGGGCCCAGAAGGAAGTATTGCCGTCGGATTGGAAAGTGGGGGCGATTTACGACACGGGGGTGCAAATTACTGACATCGCTCAGGAGGGATGCAGTGTTTGTGATGCTGATGAGTGGAAATGATTTGTTTTAGTTTTAGGTTTTTTTTTTTTTTTTTTTTTTTTTTTTTAAATCACCAATTTAGGGGCGCTAACATATGAATAGATTATTACAGTTTTTTTTGTTGTTGTTGTTGTTTTTTTTTTTTTTTTTCTTTGCTTTAAAAAGGTAAGTATCTTTTCGTAGACAATGTTGAATTCAAAACGATGTAATAGAGAGATTCGATTAGAGGTTGGAATAAAAAGATATAGTGCGGGTGGAAAGCAACTTGCTACCTGCTGGTTCCCAATTGTGACATTTGGTGAAGTTACTGTTGTGGATTGGATTAGATTGACACACTTAATTATCGTGTTGAAATTATCAGGCTGGAGTTAGATCCGACCATGGCCCTGTTTCGAATCGTTGAACTGAACCGGAATCCGGTTCCATGCACTGAAATCGAATCGGTCAGAACTGGTTTCGAATTGAACCAGAACTGGCTCCAAGTCGGTGCGGTTCCTGTTCTTACTTTTAAGAACCGGATATTCGAAACCAGAACTGGCTCCAAGTCGGTGCGGTTCCTGTTCTTACTTTTAAGAACCGGAATCACCGGTTCTGGCTCAGGAATCGACAGTTTCGATTTTTGAACCGGCCTTTTTAATTTTTTGTGGCCATTTGCCCTTTGGGCCCGCCTGATTTTTTTTAGGCCCGTCAGGTGCCAACGGTCCAATTGAACCCTTGGCGCCTGTCTGGCCTAAAAAAAACAAGGTGTTGGACCGTTGGCGCCAATGGCCTCCAAATTATTGGCGCCTGGCCAGCCTAAAAAAAAATCAGGCGGGCCCAATTGGACAGTTGGCTCCAATAGCCTCCAATGGTCCCTTTTTTTTTTTTTTTTTTTTGTGGGGGGGGGGGTGGTTTAATTTTTAAGAAAATTTTAAAATTAGATTTTTTTTAATATATTTTATAATCTATAAATAGCACCACATTTCCCTTATTCTCCACGCCAAAATTCTATGCAAGCTCTTTATAAAACTCTCTCTACAAAGCTCTTTACAAAATTCTCTACTCTATTCTAATTTCTAAGTTCTCTCTTCTCTCCAATTTTCTTGCACTCTCTAATTTTTTTGCTCTCCATCATCATGGCAAGTAAAAGTTCGTCGGCAAGGGCAAGGTCGGTGAAAATTAATTCATCGGAGGAGATGATAATTTTAGTCACATGCAATCAACACCATATTCAATAATGTACACCAACATGAGGAATTAGAAACACATCTCGAAGAAGAGACGCAAGTCAATATTCTGACCAAAGGTCACAAACTCAAGAAGGCGATAGAGGCGCAGAAGGTATTGTTGGTGCTTTTGGGTGCTCATATTTATTGGAGAAAGACAATTTTTAATAGCTCTGGCGAAGTTTTAGACAGCTCTGGCAAAGCTATCAAAAATCTGAGACAAACCAATTTTTGAGATAACATTATCGACAACCTGTCGACTGCGACAGTAATCTGGGCGTATCTGACCCGAATTCTGATTTATTCTTAAGTTGAATTCAGATTTCGATTTTGACCCAAACTCTAGGTATTTGATTTTCTTTTCTCTGGCTATAAATATGAGATTGTTTCGTTGGTTTTAACCAACCTTGTCTTGAGAGATCCTTTTGTGAGATCCTTATAACCTATGTTTTTTTTCTTAAGTTAATAAGAATTTATCCTTTTCTCTTACAAAATCTGGTGTTCTTAGTTTGTGTTTTTACTCTTATAGTGATCAAGTTATATAGCTTTCTTAGGTAGATCGCTCGGTGTTTCTGCTGCTATTCTTATTGTTTGGTGGTATTTATCACAACAATTGGTATCATAGCTATGTCTAGCAAGATGACCACAACGAAGTTTGAGTTGGAAAAATTCAACGGGAATAATAAATTTCTATTGTGAAAAATGTGAGTAACGTTATTTCTCGTGAATGAGGGCACTCACAAGGCCCTGCTTGGTGCTGAGAAGAAGCCATCCAAGATGAAGGACGACGAGTGGATGGATCTCGATGTTCGAGCCCAAGCCATTTTTACACTATGCCTACCAGATGAAGTTCTTTACAATGTAATAAACGAGGAAACGACTGCAGGTTAATAGTGTAAACTAGAAACTCTCTACATGACAAAAAGTTTATCTAACAAACTCTTCTTGAAGAAGCAGTTGCATAGTCTTCGGATGAAGGAAGGGACATCGAGTTTGTAGCATCTCAATACGTTCAATCGGATTTTGAGCGACCTGTTGGTACTGGAGGTGAAACTAAAAGAGGAAGATAAAACTCTCATGTTGTTTTCTCTTTCTCAGAGTTATAATCACTTGGCGACCACCATCGTGTATGAAAAAGAGACCTTAGAGATGAAAGATGTCATGCAGATGCTCCAGAACAAAGAGCTGATGAAAAAGACAAATTTCACAGAGAAAATCTCAGGATGGTAGTCAAATAGCATAGGGGAGGATCACAGAGTAGAAGACCCAAAAATGTACCAAAGCTTCTAATGAAAATAATGATTGATACTACTGCAAACAGTTAGGCATATGAAGAAGAATTGCTTCAAGTACAAGGAGATGCTAAAGAAGAGGGGTGGTTTAAGAACTAATGGATCTAATACTCGTAGGAAACAATCGAATCAAGTCGGCATGGTCGAAGAAGCAGCTGAAGAACCATGTGATATTCTGTCGGTGAATCCAGGCAGATGCATAGGAACGTTCTCAGAGGATTGGTTACTTGACTCGAGGTGCACATACCACATGTGCCCAAAAGAGTGGTTTAGCATATATGAGCTTTTTGAAGAAGGCATAATCCTGATGAGGAACGATGCTGCATGCAAGACAGTTGGAATAGGTAGTATCCACATAAAGATATTTCACGAACAGGTGCGAACACTCAAGGATGTTAGACATGATCGAGACCTGAGGAAAAACCTTCTCACGTTGGGAGCCTTTGAAGCTTCGGGATACAAGTTTTCAGTATGGATGGAGTTCTAAAGGTCACTAAGGGCTCCATGACGATCCTCAAAGAAGAGCGTACAATGAACTTCTACAAGATGATCAGAAGTATGGTGATTGGTGATGCTTCTGTAGCAACAGAGAAGGAAGACACTACAAGACTTTGGCATATACGTCTTAGACACATGAGCGAGTAAGGTCTTCAAGCCTTACACAGCAAAAGAGCTCTATTAGATATTAAACACTGTAAACTTAATCTATATAAGTTTTGCATTATGGATAGACAGTCGAAAATAGCTTTTACTATATCAATGCACAAAACTAAGGGCTTGTTAGATCTTATACACACACGGATACATGTGGACCTTTGCCTTGCATCCATTGGGGATGCATATTATTATGTTAGTTTTATAGATGATTTCTCTAAAAACGTATGGGTGTACTTATTAAAGCAGAAATCAGAGGTATTTCAGAAGTTCAAGGAATGAAAAATCATAGTGGAGAAACAAAAAGTGCGAAAGATGAAGTTCTGAGGTCAGACAATGGAAGTGAGTATACATCCATAAAATTCAAGAAGTACTTAACTAGTTAAGGTATTGAGTACTAGCTGAGTATTCCAGGGCGACCAGAACAAAATAGAGTAGAAGAACGCATGAATCGGACACTTACAGAGTGTGCCCTCAGTATGAGTTTCAGGGTGCCGTGTCAGAAGGTTTCTTAGCAGATGCAGTGTGTCATGCGAGTTATTTGGTGAACATGTCACCATCAATAGTTGTTGATCTTTAGATCCCAGAAGAAATATGGTGAGAAGAGTCAGTGAACTATTCAACCTTACGGATATTCGGTTTCCTGACATACAATTTGGTTGATAGTCAAAAGAAGAACAAGCTAGAGTCCAAGTCAAAGAGATTTTATTTCATCGGTTTCACAAAGGGAATTAAGACATACAAGCTTTGGGATCCAGAGAAAAGAGTGTCTTCGTTAGCAAAGATGTGGTCTTTGATGAAGATTCAATGTTGTAAGCAAACTCAAAAACAGATAACAAGACACAAGGAGGATCTTCAGACAGTTCATCAGATTCTCAGAGAGAGGAGTTTGAGTTTTTAAATGACTCCTACAAGCCCGTTGGGTAAATGACGACTCCTCTGTTTCAGATGGAGACAAGCATGAAGCTACTTATGAGTAATAAGTGCAACTTAGACTGTAGAGGCAGTCAGATAGAGTTTCAGTACCATCAATTAGACATGGCTGGGAAGAGGACTAAATCTTTTTTGCATTAGTAACGAAAGCTGGAGATCTTAGCAATTTCAAAGAGGCAATCAAGGCAGATAATAGTGACCAGTAAGCCATAGCCATGAAACATGAGATGGAGTCTTTGGAGAGGAATCAAATATGATATTTGGTGAATCTATCAAGGGGTTCTAAAGCAATAGGTTGCATGTGTGTCTTTCGAAAAAAGGACAATGAGTAATACAAGGCAATCAAAGGATGTTCTCAAAATAAGGGTATTGACTATAATGAGATCTTCTCTCCTTTAGTCAAACATACATCTATTCCATTGTTATTGGCAAGTGTGGCTCAAGGTGATCTCGGGTTGGAGTAGCTGGATGTGAAAACAATATTTCTGCATGGTGAGTTAAAGGAGATGACATACATGAAGCAACCTGAAGGGTTTGTTCAGGAAGGTCACAAAAATATAGTGTGTCTTCTCAAGAAGTCCCTTTATGGGTTGAAGCAGTCTCCTAGACAATGGTATAAGTTGTTCGACTCATTCATGATTAAGGCTAACTGCACCCATGTGAGTATGACAGTTGTTTTTATTTCAAGCAGTGCAATGATGATTTCACAAATTTGTTGTTATGTGTGAATTATATGTTGATTGTTGCGAGAAATAAGACATATATTTATAAGTTTAAAGCTCAGTTAAAGAAGAAGATCGACATAAAAGATTTCGGAGAAACCAAGAAGATCTTAAATATGGAGTTCAATTGAGATAGGAGTGCGTGCTGACTCAGGCTATCCTAGAAAAATTATATTCTCAAGATGTTGGAAAAGTTCAACATGATTGAAGTAAGATCGGTTACTACTCTTTTAGAAGGTCACTTGAGGTTATCCTCCAATTTGTGTCCAAACTCATAAGAAGAGGAGGAAGAGATGCCTCAGGTATCCTATGCTAGTGCGATGGGATCATTAATGTATGCAATGGTCTGCACTAGACCTGATTTAGCCTATGCAATTAGTACAGTAAGTCGGTTCATGTTGAATACATGAATACAACATTGAAAAGCAGTAAAGTGTGTGCTATTATATTTAGGAGAGACTGTGAGATTAGGCTTGGTGTTTCAGAGATTGAAAATGAGAAAGCATAAGATATTGCAAGGTTATGTTGATGTAGATTATATAGGAGATCTTGATCAGCGGAGATCTACGATGAGTTTTGTATTCACAGCATCTGAGAGTGTTATTAGTTAAAAGATAGAGTTGCAAGACACAATGGCGCTTCTAACAACAGAGGCGGAATACATAGCTGCGATTAGGCATCTAAAAAAATCTTGTAATTGAGAGGATTGATCGGCATATTTGAATCATATAGGATTCAGTTCAGACCTACTACGACAGTTAGAGTGAGATACATCTGGCTAAGGATCACTGGTATCACAAGCGGATAAAGTACATCAATATGAGGTATCACATGATACGTTAGTGAGTTGCAGTGGGAAAGATTTATTGATTTGATCAAAATTAATACAAAGAAGAATCTAGCATACATGATGACAAAGACCATCTTGGTAGAGAAGTTCAAAGCATCTCTAAACTTCATAAATATTCTGCAACGCTAAGGTGGAGAATAGGCTCTTGGAGAGAGTCGTGTTAAGTCATAAAAGGAGAAGAAAGCTTATTTGATGGTGTGTATGCCAATTTCTACAAAGGACTCATGGTATATGAGTCAAGATAGAGATTGTTGGTATTTAAGTGCCTCATATTCATTGGAGAAGGACAGCTGTCCACAGCTCTAGAGAAGCTTTCGATAGCTCTGATGAAACTGTTGAAAATTTGAGATAGACCAACTTTCAGGACGCTGTCGAAAAGGTTGTCGATAGCAGAAGCAATCTGGGTGTATCCGAGCGTATTTGATCCAAATTCTAATTTTGTTTCAAGTTGAACCCTGATTCCAATTTTGACACATACTCTAGGTGGTTTCCTTTTCTCTTGCCATAATATGAGATTGTTTCATTGGTTTTAGCCAACCTTGTATTCAGAGTTTGAGAGATTCTTATGTGAGATTCTTATAAACTCTAATTTTCTTCTCAAGTTAATAAGAATTTTTCTCCCTCCTCTCACAAAATCTTGTGTTATTGATTGTGTTCTTACTCTTGTGGTGATCAATTATACTGCTTGCTATAGTAGATCGCTCGGCGTTTTCGCTACTACTCTTATTGATTGGTGGCGTTCATCATAACAGATATCGCTAGCCAAAAATTAAACTCTGATCTTTTCGTGCATTATTTTCTGAAAATCAAGAATAATACGAGTACAATCGTTAGTGTAAATTGCAAGCATTATCCAAAAACTTATAAATGGCCTGCTTCTGGTGGCTATGGAGCATCGAGATATTTGGAGAGAGCACATCCTTGTCAAGTTGGACTCACAAAATCGTAAACTCAAATATCAGGGTACGCTGCCAATAACCCTCTTCAATTATTTATTTCTCTAATGTTAAAATAGAGATGGATTAGTATGAATGATTTTCATTGAACACTTGCCTTTTAGTGTCAGTGAAAAATTAGGTTTTTTATAAATTATTGTTTAAAATACATTAAATTCTCAAGCAATTAGAGTGTGTAGGACCATTATCACACGCACAACTCATAAGCTTCATAGAAAAAAAGAATTTCATGATTTTTTGTCATCACTTTTAATATTCGTGGGTATATGTAGCAATATATAGAGTGATCACTACAACAATATTCTTACATGAAGATCACCTGTCAATTGATTTGATCCTGAATGAAACTTAAAAAAAAAATTACATTTAAAGTATTTGATAAAAGACATATTATTTCTAATATTTATAAATTGATAAAATAGTTGTGAAATAATATTTTGATTAATAAGATTTTTCAGTAGATTTTAATAATGCATCAACTAATAGCGCATTTATCTCTGAGGGCCTGTTGGTTGACGGTGGAAGTGAGGAAGTAAGGAAGTAAGGAATTGGTAATAGTTCCCTTTAGAACTTGAGAATTGGTTAGTAAGTTTTTCTGGTGTTTGGATGTGTTAGGAAGTGTGATTTGGAAAATGTTATGTCTTTTCGGTGTTTGGATGGTAATGTGAAAGTGAAAATGGAAAAGTTGACCGCAAAATAATATTAAAATAAAAATTAATTAAGAAAAATAAAAAATAGACTGTAATTAGAATGCAAGTGAAATTTACATAATTAAAAAAATTAACTGTTTGTGCTACAACTTATTATAAATGAGATTTACATGACCACAAAATTAACTGTAGCACTTTGGAAGTGAGAAAATGGTTGTGTAAAAGAGAAAAGAGAGAAGGAAAAGGAGTTATCTTATTTTCCTTTTTGATGTTTGGATAGATAAGAAAGTAAACAATTATACTTCCTCATTTCCTTACTTCCGCCCACTTCCTTGCATCAGTGGAGGCAATTTAGGACACGAGGATTCAAATCACTGACATCGCTTGGGAGGGATGCATGCACTGTTCGCGATGCGGCCGAGTGGAAGTAATTTGTTTTAGGTTTTTTTTTTTTTTTAATCTCACCAATTGGGGCACTAACATATGAACAGATTATTACACTTTTATTGTTTTTTTTTTTTCTCCTTTAAAAAAGTAAGTATCTTTTTGCGGACAATGTTGAATTCAATGATGCAGTAGATAGAATACATTAGCGGTAGGAATAAAAGATACTGGGGGTGAAAGCAACTTGCTACCTGCTGGTTCCCAATTGTGACATGTGGTGATGTTACTGTTGTGAATTGGATTAGATTGACACGCTTAGTTATCGTGTTGAAATTATCTGGTTGGAGTATGATTGAGAAGATTGTGATGAATCTTTACAAGGATCAAGCTGTGGGCTTGGTGAGGGGAATTGAATTGAACCGTAGTTGAAAAGCCTCTTATTGTCGGCAATTGGCAGTTTGGGTTATTATTTCTTTTCCCTTTCCTTCCTCGAACTCGCCCTGTACCATGTAACAAGTAATGTTTCTCTCATTACTTCTTTATAAGTCAGACAGTTTTTTTTTTTTTTTTTTTTTAAGTTTACAATTAGAGTCGAATTATGGAATACATTTGAGTTCTTCAAGTCTGAAAAGATATTAAAATTTTACAAAATTATCAAATTTTCATTTAAAGTTGTTAAAATGCTTAACTTGGTTATTCATGTCATTTGCTCAGGAAATCATGATTGGATTAATTGATATTTATAAACAGGTGTTATTTTAGCATAGTGGTAAATCTTTTTGCTATAAATGCAAGGGGACATGAATTTAAATCCCACTTGCACCAAAACTATTTTCTAAATTTTTTTTTTTTTTGAATTTCTAGCATCATTGGGATGTTATAATTTGGACCATGATAGTACAAATTGTATCATTAGAAAAGAAAATCATATTCTTCAGACTATAAAAAGAAGATTTTTTTTTTTTACACATAAACTACACATTTCCAAATACCTAGCTTTCCTTTTAGTCACTGTGAGCTTGGAGAGCAAGGGCCCCAGTGATTAACATTTAATTTGGAGTTGGCCAGGGCTTTGCATGTTCTGGGAATTTTATGACATCTTGGCTTTCTTTGATAGAGCAATGTCAACTAACAAATATTTCTGCGACAAGGCTGGCCATGTGGTGGGCAAAAAGAATTGGTAATACAATACTGAAGTAGCTTAGCTTATTGTGTGTTGCCAATGTTAGACAAAATTAGCTGTCATTATTCGGAAGGATCAAGTGTCAGTTCCTCCTGAAATGAGATTAACTTTCAGTTTCTCCCAAATGCTTGAATATTATCAACAGAAAGCTATTGATCTCCCTCTCAATACACTCAATCTGTTAGAAAACAGGTTGGTGGGTGAAAATGTCCAAAAGAGAATTCTAAGTTTTATTTTTTATTTATTTTTTTTAAGGAAAACTCTGAAACAGGATAAACATTTACTTGAAGACAATGGGATTTGAGTGACAGATATCGACTAAGTAAGATGAAACTGGATGATTGCTATTTTGATTCAAACTTTTTAAATCAAATCTAACTCAAGGTTCTATGATACGTGGGCCTCTGTATAATTCACGACGAGTGAGACTCACAAGTCCTACGCTTGAGTTAGAATTGAGAAAGTAGTTTGAGTTAGAAAAGCATTGTTCGACTTATTCAACTAATAATGATAATAATTGGCTGTCACTTAGACTTGATGATAATAATTGGCTGTCACTTAGACTTGATTTAGCGATGGAAGAGCTATACACATGCATTGTCTTGTGAACTAGTGGAAGTGGTATTGAGTAGTTATAACAGCAAATAAACTTTAAGACAGTAGATAAAAACAGAAAAAATATCTCCAGATATCTTATTCAACATCGCTCGCTGACACATATATATAATTCTAAAATTAATCAAAATAAAATAAACAATCCCTACAACGATTCTTAGAATGATTCGGACTATAAAATATAAGAAAAGTAAATGAATTGCTAAAAAAACTACCAACCTATCAAAGAAAATTTTATGTCTTCGAATAGATTTCAAACTCTTTCGAGCGACCAACTTCATGATTTCATAATACCAAACGTTTCTATTTTCAATATCAAATCAACAATGTTAAATTGAGAAAACATAGAAACATATTGTATAACTCTTTAGTTAAAAAAAAATTAATAATACAAGTAACCATGAACTAAACTTGAAATTATTTCACACCTGTCTTTTAAGAGGAATTTTGATGTCAGGGGCATAGATCATGGATGGGACACATAAATTTGAAATATTATGTCTATTAGTTTCCTCCAGTATCTCTTAATCTTCTTTAAAATTCATGTGTTCAAGTGATAATCAAATGCTTGATCTATCTTTAGTTTGATTAATCATGAACTATCTGCCAACTTTGAATGTAAATAAAATATCTTCATGCCAGCTTCATGGTTGTAATATGCAAGGAGCATGAAACTTCCCTCTTTGTACTGGAAATATTAATGGTTGCGTTCAAATTGCTGCCACATGTGATCACACAACTTGTATGCAATTGCAAACAGAGCTAACTATGTAACCCAACTGGCCTCCGTATCTTAGAAAATTATCATGCACCACATGAGAGGTTATATATATGTTAGTATTTAGGATTAGGATTGGTAGGAAATAGAATAACTGCAGCAAAATGACAGATCCAAAGACAAGAGTCTGCTTAATAAACAGTGAGATCTAATTTTGCTCAAAGAAAAGAAAGAAAAAACAAAAAGAAAACAAAAACAAATAAACATATGTTTACTTCTCATTTGAAATTCTAATAAAATTATTGGGAATCATGGGAAGCAAGCATTTAGTCGGAGCTTAGAAGTGAGGCCGAGTCATAGGATTAGATTGTGGATTCTGCTTAACAGGAATCAATCTGACAACTATTCAAGATCACTGAAATATCAACAATCTAATTGGCCAGGTCGGCAAATATCAGGTGGGAGGTTTTCCGTTCAATAGAACGTTCCTTAATTTAAGAACCACCTTTCAATTTCCTTCCTTGGTTAAACACCAATTAGACTGAATCTAAATCAGTCTCGATATACTGTAAAGTATATCCCCTGTATAAAGAACTTAATTCACTTATACAGTATTTGGAGTGAGGTACGCTTAGAGCGAATCTCCTTAAGACAATTACGTCCCCGCACCGGTGCTAACGGGATAATGGATGCTGGTCTCCCAAGATACAGCACTCCTTCACGGTATTTGGATAGCACTACCAAATCACCGTACGGTCGAACCGTAGTCAACCAGTACCTTCACAGGATCGTTGAAGCAGCGGGACAAGGACAAATTTTGAATGAATATTTGCCTTTACTTTGGAGTAGCACCCACTGTTGAGGATGAAGGAAGGTTGAAGAATTCTTCTTCAGAAGTCCTACATTCAGACAACAATTCTATAAAAAGAATTTGTTGAATTTTCTGAGCCCTCTTTCAGAACGAATTTTGTAGAATCTTCTTTGGAAGTCGCTTCGGAAACCGAGTTACGGATTTCTCACTTCTCGCTGGAAGTCGCTTCAGAACTCACTGCCAGTTCAGAACTTGCTTCAGAACTCTGAGAGAGAGAGATTTATTTCTCGCTGTTGTTGGTGTGTTTTCAATTGAGAATCCGGAGCGCTAAATAGCGCTCCAGGAGGGGCCAACGAGTCCGAACCCAACGAAAGGTTGCAACCTTTCGACCAACAGTCACAACTGTTGGTGCCTAACTGACGCACCCAACAGTCACAATTGTTGACAGTCCAACAGTCGCTACTGTTGGCATTCCAATAGTCTTGGAGCGGGTCTGTTGGCGGGTCGGTTCGGATCCGGATAGCGGAGCGGGTCCGGTCGGGTAGCGGAGCGGTATACTCGCAACCCATACCCGCAGACCCGATTCAAAAAGAACCAAGCCGGGTAGG
>JAVJIF010023099.1:0-95750 GCA_038442645.1 Agave tequilana
CAAATCCCACTTCTCCTCCTTTCCCTCACCTTTTGGTGGCCGGAGCCACCCCTGGATTTGGCGCCGCCGGCGCCTTGCCGGCGGTCGCGGGCGGCAAGGGGCCCACCTGGGCCCCGTGCTTGACCTGAGAGGGGGGGCAAGCCCCTCTCTTTTCTTCTGTTGAAGGGGGGCAGCGCCCCCTTTCTCTTTGCTGGAGGGGGGCAAAGCCCCCTCCTGTGCTCTGTTGAGGGGCGGCGCCCCCTCCTTCCTCTGCCAGTGGCCAGCGCCGCCCGGCGCCGCCACCTGGGCCGGCGGCCAGGCGGGCGCCCCCAGCCAGGGGGCGCTGTGCGGGAAACCAGAGGGGGCAAGCCCCCCTGTCCTGCCTCTCTCTCCCTTGAACACTCTCTCTTTCTCTCTCCTGGGGTTCCCTCTCTCTCTCTCCCAAGATTCTCTCTCTACTCTCTCTCCTTCACTCCCGGTCTCTCTCCCGTGTTTGCCGACGCAGATCTCTCCCCCGCGTCCAGGCAATCTGTAACGGCGGCCTCCGCGTTAATGTATCGACGCAGCGTGGGGCAAACTCCCGCGTCTGTAATCTCCTCGTCTACGCGACGCGGACCCCACGACCGCGTCCGCGTTTCCCTCGTGCCCTGATTTGAACGCGGGTCCCGAACCCCGCGTTTGTGGTGTCTTCACAACGCGACTCTCCGCGTTTGTGATTCCCGCGTCCGCGTTCTTTCTCCGTTGGCAAGACTTAGGGCCGGTACCCTCCTTTTTGATGGGGCCGAACATCCCTTCGTCGGGCACAACAAAGGAAGCACCTTTCCTCCCCTGTTTATTTCCTAACGCGGATCTCAACCCCGCGTTTGAGGTATCTTCGGCAGCACGATCCCCGCGTCTGCTCTTTCCCGCGTCTGTTATTCCTGTGACGCGTCTCCCGCGTCTGCGACCCTCGCTTCTCACTGTCAAACCGCGTCTCCCTGTATCTCCTCTCTCCTCTTCACTTTCTTCCTCTAAATATTTATATATTATTATATTATGGCGCGTGCACGAGTTCCAATGGATTCCAGACTTTTCGGCTTCCCCGTGATTTAGGCGAGTGTTCTCGCTCTCGCCTCCATTGGGTTTTCCCGCTTCGTCGGTCGACATGTATTTTATTCTATGTTTCCATGTATTTTGTATTGGGCTGAGTCCCTGTATCTGTGTATGGCGCGAGTGCCAATATCTGACATGTATTGCTCTGTGACGAATGCTGTACTAGGGTAGTTTCCTTCTTGTCCATATACCATGCCTGTGATTTATTGTACTGCCTTATACCATACTTGGCTTCTGGACCCTTCAACCTCCGGTCACTCACTATCTCGAAAGAGAGGTGATTGGGACCGGCAGGTCTCTCAGTTCAGCCTCCGGTCCCTCACGGTCTCAGAAGAGGCGTGATTGGGATCGTCAGGTTTCTCAGCTCCGCCTGCTTGTTCAGCTCCGCCTGGTTATCATGATCAGCGTTCAGCGCTTTACCACTAGATTCGTCTAGGCGAGTTGCTGCCGGATTTACCGCTCGTACTTCAGTCGAGTCGTCCCGGTAACCTCGCCAGACGCTCCAGTGTTAAATACTGTTTGCTGTCTGTACTTCCAGCTTGCTCAGCTCCGCTTGTTTGTGCTCAGCTACTATTCTACCCCATGCCATTACTTCATGCCTGACACCTGTCTATACTACTTGTCGTTTTCATATTACTTTTAACACATGTATATCACCTGACAACTGATGTGTTATCACCTGACCTCAGACATGCTACTACTTGGCAAGACCCCTTGTTATGACATGACTTGCCACCCGGACTATATCAATCTCTTGACATGACTGGTTACCTGTCTAATATCACCATCTTGTCATGCTATCCCTTGACACCCAGCAGATATACTTGACCTGTGATTATCACATTTACGGAACCCTGTCTTGTTATCCTGTACTAGGTACAGTGACCTGATATCCTGTATCATGATCAGTGACCTGTTATCCTATATTATATACAGTGACCTGAACTCCTGAATTCCTGATCATGTCATGTTCCTGTTATTCCCGTAAATTGATAATTAACCTAATAAATCATAAAAGGAACAACTTGCATCGGGTCGGGAAACATGCGGCTATCAATATGTGTTCGTGTTTACAGTGGTATTAGGCATGTTGTGCAACTAAAACTTCCGGTCTGACCTGTGGGCCTCCAGGCAACCGAGGGGAGTGCTGGCTCCCTCCTCCTGAATCATGATAAGGGCATACATAAGTCCCTCCTGTTAGCCTTGCGGCAGGTTCCGTCACCAAGCAACGGAAAATCCTGGGCCGTGGTCCCGGGTATGTACGGGACCCACTGTAAACATAGTTCGTTGATACCCCCGCTGGTTTCCAATACAACCTTGCTTTACTCGGATATGGATCTATGTGTGCTGGGACGCTAGTTCACATAGCTAGATATCAGGTTAAGACGAGTAATAATAAAGTGTCTAATAACCGGCTCTTTAAGTTGTAAGTGGAGGTATGTGGAATGGGACGCATACTGAAGCCTGTAGCTTAAACGGCTTTGAATCTGTGATATGCCTTACTATATTTGCTTGTCCTGGATTTTACATCGGATTTCCGGTTTTATGAGTACTATTATATTAACTGCTCATGCTCTGCTCTATTCCTTGTATCCACCTGCCTCCTGCTTATTATCTTATCATGTCTTGAGTGCAGTCTGGTTGTATGTGCTTAGATTATGGTGACATAAGATAAGGGTATATATATGAGGGTTTCCTTGTTTGGATTATTCCTTCGACGTACTAGTCTTATGGAGCCGTGATCTGAAACCATACAATCAGATTTGCTCGCCCTCGGCTTTATTTGGTTTTATCACTACATGTGCTTACCCTTGCTCGCCACTTGGCTTTTACTTCACCACTCGCCTGGGGAGTTTCATCTGACTCCCCTGGATTCTCATGTCCAGGTCATGGAGATTGGAACGTGTGGATTCTCCCAGTTGCTGATCAGAGTGGCCGCAGCGGTAGCGTGGATCTCCAGCAGACCGTCCAGATTCTTATCCTTCTAGGCCCCTGTGTGCCTCTCGAGTTTCCTTGTAGTAAACTCGTGAGTGCCTTTTATACTGTTTACTCCTGTATATCTCTTGTATTCTCGCAATTGCGCCTGTCAGGTGATGTATATTATTGTAATATTGATCACACTCTGGTGATAACTTTGTAATTGTACTCATTGTTGGAATGTATAATGCACCACTTACTTCCGTACTCTGATTCTTGCCTGTACTGATGCTTAGCGTATATACGTGAAGGTACTTCTGACTTGCGTATATACGTTGCAGTAATGTCTCCGTATCCGCCAGGATCGGGGCGTTACAAATTGCGTCCTCGCAATTTCCATTTAGGGTGTGAGAACAAGATTTCCAACCCCCAAGCTGAAAGGTTACGGGTCCACGACACTTCCGCTGCGCACTCTGATATCTATAAGGTACTCGGGACGGAGAAGTAAACTAACACGAATGGATTGGATGCAAGAAGATGCAAAGAAAGCGAGAAGAAATCGATATTCTGGGGACAACTGAAGGGAATCAGAGAACAGAGTCAAGGGATGAATTGTCAAGGTCATGGTATTCTTGTACTCGTTGCTGGAACCCCAAATTCAGATACAGATAATCTTGAATCTGAATCTGACTGTACTGTTGGTAAGAGCCCCGAGTATGGACCCAGGTGGTTACCCACACCAGGTATGAACCTAGGCTCTGATACCACTATGAACTCCCCGATCCCAAGGATACGGAGACGTTATGGCGACGTACATACGCGAGGTGAAAACACGCTCACGCGTACGTTAAGCCTCAGTACAATACATTACCTCCATAGAGATATGAGGTCCAGCATGAAAGCAGTACAAGAATACCTGCAGAAAGAGGTCAGCGATCATAACAGATATGAAAAATGGAGATAAATAAGATAAAAGAAATAAAGCACCAAGATACCTAGAAATAGTCCCGATGGGGAAGCTCCGATGTGGCTCCAAAGTACTCTCGAATACTACGGTATGCGGATCTCCAAATCTGGGCATGCAAACCCAGGGTCGTCAGAAAGCGACCTAGTGAGTGGTAAAATGAAGGAGGCAGTAATATATACAATAGTAATACAAGCACGATACTAATATATAATACATAATGTGGGACTAGTGATACCATATAATAAGGATATCATAAGTAGTAGAAATATAAATATGTAAGCAATAGAAATAGATATGCAGGTCATCTTTTATTACCATCACTATCTAGCCGGTTATTATTGGGTCATGTCTATAGTCTGTCTAGTTTACAGAATAAATGTGGTGGTCTAGTGGTGACGTGATAGAAGTGAACATGCAGGTGAGCATATACACTATGAACATGCAGGTGAGCATATGCAATATAATCACAACACTGTGTTGTGCATCTACAGAAGGATGTCTGCAAGGTATACAGAAAACAGAATAGATGCAATGCAGAACATGCATGGTATGCCACCACAGAAAGAGTAAGATGTACCAGGTAAAGTAACAATGGGTGACATACAACATAGTAGCGGATCAAGTATCAGGAAAAGTAACAAGTACATCTATACAATAGTAAACATGTATCAGGCAAGTCATGTTCTTTATACAATAGTAGCAATCAGTACCACCTGCTATTTTAATCAATCTCTTCCAGTGTCCCATACCACTGGCAGTTCATACTGGAGCCCGCACTCCAGTTGAACTCATCCGGACATGGCCTACAGGTACCATTATCCGAACGAGAGAGTGATCAAATAACAAGTGTTCCCGACGTCCACTATTGTGTATACTGTTTTATTATGTTAATTGGAAACCCATGGTCGAGGAGTTCTTATCGGGTGGGTGTATCCCGTGCATACCCGGGATCACGGCCTTAAACAGACCCCTGGCTGCTGAGACCAGGGCCAGCCCGCTAAGGCTGTAACATGTACGAGAACACTCCATGAGCTAATCACAATAACGGGAAACGGGAGCTCATGAGTAATAACAGACGGTAGCCAGCACTACCCCGTCCCCTGCAGTGGGACAAACAATGGATCCAAACATCCACCCGATATGATCTAGTCAACCGTCAAGTCTCCCCCATACCCAAGTTCTCTTTATGATATGATATGTCAAGTATACAATGTAACAAGAACCAATACAATACATGATATGGGTAACATGATAACTGGACCTGAGCTCTGTTGATAGCATAGAACAATATAACGGGAAACGGGAACAATATCACATGAACAATAATAACATGAACAATATACCGGGAAATGGGAACAATAGATGTGGAAGTCCACATATCGCATATCAACAGTTTCTCATATCCAGTATCGGGAATATCCATATCAGTAACAGGAAACTATCATATATCATGAATACGGGAACATGGAACAATAATACATGTAATAAGCATGATGATCCATGTGACAAGAAGATAGAAACAACACAGGCATGTGTAACTGTAATATGTAAGCATGACATGAATGTGTATGATGATCATGCTAATATGAAATGCAGTAGTCTGTGCAGTGATATGCCGAGAATTCACGTAACGAGGATAACAATACATTACATAACGGTATTTTGTGAAGTGGTGCCGCTACGTATCGGTAGGTCATGCCTACGAAATAACAGGTGTGCCGTGTCATAGTATCTGTGTATCATGCACAAGTAATAACTGTGGTCAGTGTCTACTATCATGTACAGTGAACTACAGTATCTGTGTAGCCATAAGCCTGCATAGCACTAATATGTAGGAACAGTAGTCGACGGTGTATTATAGTATCTGTGGATCAGTATGCATGTAACGTGACTGTGATACAAGCCATGTCATAATGGTGTACACGAATATGGTGACCTGGTGGCTCGGGTGTCAGTGGTGTCCATGAACATGACCTAATAGGTATCCAGTGTTACACTCTTCGTCTATTAGGTATCCGACATATTTAAGTACAGTGTTTATTACAATGTTTTAATATGGTGTACCAATTAGGATTTACCGGTAATTAATAAAGCAACCAAGTTCAATTAATAGACTAAAAAGATAATTTATAAAATAAAAACACAATCACAAACTAGTCACGGGAAGTAGCTCTCTTTCCCACGATCGCAACGGATCCAGAATCGTCCAAATCGGAGTCCGGATGCTCCCGATATCGCCTGAATACTAAATCAGAACAAATAGGGTTAAATATGTAAATAAAATATTAAATGCAAATACTGAAATACATAGGGGGGTTTTCTGCAATTTACCTTTAATGGGTTTTGGAGCGGGTTGGGCTCGTAACGGGTCGGGTCCAGATCCACAACCCAAACCCGTTAACTTAACTTAATGGGTAACGGGTTATTGGGTCGGATTTGCTTCCAAACCCACCCCCTATTCAGTTATTGGGTTCGGATTACACCCGAACCCAATAAGATAACAGCAGCGGCAGCAGCACCTGCTGCTGCTGCGCCCCTTATGCGGGCCGGCCGGCCAGCTTCGCTGGCCGGGCGGCGAGACAGCCCGCCGGCGGCAAGACAGCCCGCCGGCGGCGAGACAGCCCGAGAGAGAGTGAGAGTGAGAGAGAGAGGGAGGGAGAGAGCAGGAAAAGAAAAATAGGAAGAAGAAGAAAAACAAGAAAAGGAAGGAAAAGAAAAAGGAAATAAAAAGAAGTGGAAGAAGGAGAAACAGCAGCAGGTGGTGGTGGTGGTGCGCCGGCTGGGGGCGCGGCGGCCGGAGGGAGGCGCCGGGCTGGGGGCAGCCGCCCGCGGGCGTGGGTCAGGCCCACCCCGGCCTGGACCAGTGAGAGAGGAGGGAGTGAAATTTGATGAGAGAGAGAAATTTAAAAGAGGGAAAATTTTAGAGAGAGAGAGAGTTAGAGAGAGAGAGAGTGAGAGAGAGTGTGAGAGAGAGTTTTTTGTGGGGGAGAGAGAGAACCAGGGGATTTCAAGAGGGGGAGGCCGTTGTGTCAAAGGCGGTGGAAGAGAAGGGTGTGGAAGAATGGAGAAAGAAAGAAAAGAAAAAGAAAGATAAAACTAATATTTAATTAATATTATAATTGGGTCCAAAATTGACTAGCTCTGAATGGTGTCCAAAAATTACAGAAAATAGAGAATATTATACTGAGACATAATATGAAAACGGTTTGAAGAGATTAAATCCGGTTTGCAAATTAAAAATCCTGGAGTGTCTCGCCGATACCGGGCGACACCAGTTTGGCCGATTTTCGATAAATTCATAAAAATCTCCAAAAATATCCCAACGAAGATAAGATGATTCTAAGACACATGGTGAAAGCGGATTCTCAAAATCCAACTCCGTTTGTGAAATAAAAAATCGGAAGGTCGGTTATCGGTATCGGTCGACACCGACTACGGAGATTTTCCAAAATAATCCAGAAAAATTCCAGAAAATCCTGAAAAATCTAAAATATTAGAAAATGAGTTTTGAAACTGAAATCGGCTCAAACGGACTACTACTGAAGTCAAATCAATTTTGTACGTCGTATCGCGTACTGATACGGTGATACGTACACCGGGGATCAGGGTGTTACATTTATTTACAGTTATGAATTATCTTGCACCACCTATGCATAATGTTTCTAAAATTGATATGTGAAAGTTTAAGATGAGTGCTTACCTCAAAACCTTAGGATTGCATGTTTACCTTGCTATTACTAAGAAATCATATGTTGATAATGGCAAGTACTTAGAGGGTAATGCACAAGCCATGGATGCACTAAAGTACACATTTTGCAAAGAACATATTTCTTTGGTTTCTCATTCTGATTCACTTTTGCAGTGTGAAACACTTGACCTCTCTCAAAGAACAAGCTTCAAACAATTTGGAGAGAGAGCTTATTAGAGATGAGTCTGACGAAGCATGCTACATGGTCCAAGGGAATGACTCCCTTGAGGTAAATTTAGATTCTCATCTAGATGATTGTGCTAGCTCTTCCAATGATGATAACGCTATGGATGCACATGCCTTGAATGAAGAGCTTTTTATGTTTTGTGAAAACTTGCTTTCGAAGTATAAAGTTTTGAAAAAGAAGAGTTTTGATTTAAAGAAGGAAAATGAGACTTTGTTTTCAACTTGATTTGATTTTAAAAGAGAAGGTTGAGATTTCAAAAGAAAGAGATTCCTTAAAAACTCAACTTGATTTTGTTTTAAATGAAAATGAGATTTTAAAGAACAAAAATAATTTTGATGTTGTTTTGAAGAAGAATGGTGTTTTATCTTCAAAACTTGATTTTGTTTTAACAGAGAACGATTCTTTGAAAAACAAAATTGCTTTGATTTCAAAAGAATTGGATTTTGTTTTTAAAAAAAGTTTCTTTAAAAAATGATTTTGATTCTTATGTTTGTCATGATTCTATTGATTCATCTTCTTGTGATAAGAATTTGGTTTCTATTGATTGCTCCACTTCTTCTTCTATTGATAATGATATTTGTATGTTGAAGAAGAGTGATGATTGTTTGGGCTTTAGTTTGAGCCAATGTGCTAGTAATCATAAGAGGTTGGAATCCATATTTCGTAAGAAACATGCTTCACATTTACATGTACACCCTTCATGGCAAACACATGCTCATCATGCTCACACAAATGACTTTTTGTGTGCTAGAGTGTACACTTGTACACATTGCGGCCTCAAAGGCCAACTTGTAAACTTTTTTTATGATAGAATACATGCTTTAAATTTTGTAAGTAAAAATATTTGGGTTAGGAGAGGTACTAACCCCCATGGACTCAAGAAAGTTTGAGTACCAATTTTTTTAATGTAGGTGTGGGCTCTCACAAGACGTGAGCGATTTGGTGCCTTGATGGTGGATACGTTTAAGCTAAATAGACACAACATTGGATGCATCGCTATCAAGGAGTTTTGGTGGGAGGACCACCATGTTTGGAGAAGTAGAGATTAGCTCAATTGATTTTGGTAACTATCTCTAGTCTTCTTACTTTATTTATGTTTATATGCTTTCATGTTTTTAGATTGATGATTTTTAGCATATCTTGGTTTTCACGCTTATTATGTTTAAATGCAATGTCTATTAGACTTGTGATATATATAGATAATTTTTGAGATATACCCATGTTTATATAGCTTCATATTTTTTGTGTTCACACTATAGTTTAGCTACGTATGCATATCCTTGTTGTAATGGCACTTGCATTTACACTTATGATCATATTAGTTTATCTTCCATGTTTTGTTGTTTTGTGCATATCATGTTTTGATTACATATTTAGATGTAATTTTTATTAAAATTTGTGTTTATACTTGTACAATTAGTGATCTACACTTGATTCTTATGATTAGATGCTTTATTTTTCTTGTGTACTCATTATATGTACTTGTATGAACTAGTTTTGATGATTCTTACATTTACACTTGTATTTCTTATTTGTTTTTATATCACACCCTTGACATGTTTTGTTTTCAATAAAAATATGTTTAGCTTTATGTATATGTAAATTTTGTCAAAACTACTTGTTATACATGTTCTATCCTTGAGTTAATTGCTTTATATGCCATGTACTCTATTGTGAACTCATTTCATGTTTGGATAAATATATATGCTTTAGTTTGACAAAACATACTTATGCCTTGAAGTTTGTTTAGTTTTGATGAAAATAGAATTTTTCATATCTTATGATTTCATGTTTATGAAAAAGGAATTTCATATTTGTTTTTGATGAAATTGAGCGTCATTGCTTTATCTCCATGTATATATTTCTTACATGATTTTTATGCACTCGATATCCTTTATTTACTCATGATTTTTAATTCATGAGCATATATGTGCTCCATTGATATTTGAGTATTTAGCATATTTTCATGAGATATATATTTGTTTAGTTCCTTACTTGAAGGATTTCGTACTAGTTTTCAAAATTAATTTAAACTAGTTTTTTATTTTTCACTTGGTAGAGTTTTTAACTTATACTAAATTATTTTTAAAACGTTGTTTATGAAAACTTCTATTCTTCAAGTGCGGTTGGTTGGGCGACCATACCTTGTGTGCCTTAATGAGTATTTATATTAAACTTGTGCATGATAGAGTGGATGTTATGAGTTATACATGATTCTTATGATATTTCATTTTGATACTTATATTTCTTATATATGTATGCATCATATTTCAATTGGTATTTAAATTGATCATACATACATATATATGATTTTTTGTGCTAGATTAAAAATGTTTATACATATATGTTTTACAGCACAAATTATTTTATACTAAGCTTGATTTAGTTTTGATGTTAATTGGTATCTTTTACAAGCTTATGCATTAGTTTTGTTGGTATTTCAAAAAAAAATGGAGAAAAATTCTTGATTTTATTTTCAATCGGTATCTTACTCCCACTCTTTTTGAGAAAAATATTTTATTTTAGAAAATGCTTATATTTTTCATATTAGTATCAATTGTTTACAATTAGTATCTATATTGCAAAATAGTTTAGAATTTAAAAAGAATTGAAAGTAAATAATCCATGTTATTTTTCAAAATTGCTATAATTTTTATATGATATCCATGTTGTTTTTAAATTGTATATTTTTTTTGGTATCAAAATTTGTTTAATTGATTTCATGTGGTATCAAAATTTATTTTTTGATTATTAAGTGTTTTGTTTTATTTTAATTGGTTTTCAAAATTTATTTTGACATGTATTACTTATATGCAAGGGGAGCTTAACATCTCCTCTATATATAGATTCATGATGAGTGTAGTGTATAAAGAAGAACTTGACCTGTTTTCTTTATACGGTACACGTGTGTAGGGGAGCTTAACATCTCCGTCTATACATTGTATATTATGCTTATATAGATTAGGGTTTAGTCATCTCTTTCTTCATATAATGCATGCATGCAGGGGGAGTTAACTTTATAGTCTCTCCTCTTCATGGATTTATATCGCTTATTATTTACCCCTTTGCTGATGAATTGACAAAAAGGGGGAGAGAAATTTAGAGTGAGTTTATATAAGCATGTTATGTTTGTGTTTATACATATATGCCTATGTTTGATGATTAATTATGAGCATTATTAAATATCTTCATGTTTTAGGCTATGCATGAGTTAAGGAGAGCTTCTATGAAGCTTATCTTTAATCCATACATATATAACTCTATAAGTTTTGTCATCATCAAAAAGGGAGAGATTGTTGGCCTAAAGGCCCATCACTCTAGTTTTAATGATGATTAACTCATGTAGTTATGTTATTAATGATCTTATGTTTATTAAGTTTCAGATATAGGTCAAGATCATTATTGGTGTTTAGCTTCTACAAAGATTCGAAGTCAAGTTTTGACGCTATCATGTGTTGATTTAAGAGCTCGCGTTTCAATATCGCATCAAGTACTCGAGATGGAGTCGTCGCTCTTTGATCGTGTTTGGATCGAGTCGTCTTGGAGAAGAAAATCGACAAAAAAACTTTGGTCTAGGTTTGTTTATTAGTTTAGATCTTGTGTAAGGATAGTCTAGTTTTGAATTGCTCAAGTATTCACCACACACACACAAGGTTTATAGTTTGATTTTCGATTTAACCATTTCGCTTTCAAGATTATATCTATTTGGTTTATATCTCAATAGAATAAGTTTCATGGTTTATATATGTATTAGATTCTATCACACATTTTAAAGCTTATATGGTTTATAGAAACTTACTTCTATGAGTTTTGATTTATTATGTATACGGTTTTAAGTTTTGATATATCAAGTATACATCCTTTATTTTCATGAATAGATTTCATTAAAAAGAAGTTTACATAGTTTATATGTATATTGAATTTCATCCATATGCATTTATACTTCATATACTTAGATAACTTATTTTGATGTATCTAGTTCATGTGTTTAAGTTTTGTTTTTATCAAAACTTATTTTGATATTTATTGTCAAAAACAAGTATATATATCATTTATTATGTGTATTAGATTCTATCCATACACACTATACTTCAAATGTGTTTCAATAACTTATTTTTGTACTTATTCAAATTTGAGGAAAAATCGGATTTCTTTTTAGAAGTTTGGTTTTTAGAAAACACGATTTTTGGTTTAAGCTTTAATTTTTTTACCTCAAAAATAGTTCAATTGTTTGTAATATGTGTTGATTTTTGATCACACATATTTGTACTTCAAATTATTTATATGATCTTATTTTTGTGGAATTTATGAGGATTTATTAGAATTTTTATGGGTTTATGAAGTTGGTTTTTAAACCCTATAATTTGGGTTTTTGGGCTGCTTGCGATCGACCGACCAGTTGACCGACGTGCACACATGCACATGCCCAAGTGCCGTCGACCGACTGACTCAACCCAAGTTTCTGTCGGGGGCCGGTCGGCCAGACGGTCGACCGACAGAGAGTTGTGACTCTCTGTGATTTGGGGGCGGTCGACCGGCAACTTCAACGGTGATTAAAATGACCGTTGGCCGGTCGACCATGTGGTCGACCGACGGGTCAGTTTGGACTGGGTTCGGAGCCTATCAGCTAGTTTTTCTTGGCCCTATAAATTGGGTTCTCTTGGCCAGTTTTTCTCAAGATATTTAAGAGCTAATTTTTTTCCCACTTCAACTAAGTGTTCAACAAGTTTTCAAAATAACTTAGAGCTTTAGAATCTATATCTTTATTTTGTTTCAAAGTTTTAAAAATCAAAAGAAAACAAGTCTTGGAAAGCTAGTTTCTAGTTTTCATTTCTCTATCATTTTAAGAGTTTTCCTTTTGTGTCTCTTTTCCAAATTTTTTGTTCACTCACATACTTGAGCTCTTCATTTTAAAATCTATCCTCTAAGATCTTGTATTGTGAGAGGTGTTTTGTTTGTGATCTTTGTGATCGCCAGGTATTATTTGTGATCTTTATGATCACCAAGTTGTAATTTTCTCTTTACTTTGTGCTTAGTTTTATGCCTACCCTCTTGTGTAGAGGTGTGAGAGAGTTGAAGTTGTGTACTCCGGTTTGTAATCATTTTAATTCCTCAGTGGAGGTCCCTTTGTAGAAGGTCCTTGGTGGACATAGTGGAAATCCTTCTGTATGAAGGCGGGGATGTAGAGCGATGGCTCGAACCTTGAAAAATATCTTAGTGTTTGTGTTTGATCTTTCTCTCTCAACTCTCTACTCTTTAAATCTCGCATTGCAATCATTGTTATATCTATTCATGCTTTATATTGTTTATATGTTCACACTGGTATTCAACCAAGGAGCTATTGAAGCACCTCAACTCTTAGTTTGGAAGAACCATGAGGAGAAGTTTTAGAGCCCTTCACGGGGATTTGGCTTCACACTTAGTTATACATTGTGTGTTAGTGTAAAAGTTTTTAATTCTGCATTATGTGTTAGTAATGTTGGTCCCGAGATGATGCCAAATGCGGAACTTTCTCTGTTGGCACTTATGGATCTAAAATACCAAATCAACACAAATACTAAACAAAGAAGGATTAAGTTAAACAAATAAATAAACTTGTAAAAAGGAAATCAAATCTCAGAAAAGTTTAGACAAACGCAAACACGAGAGATTTATCCTGATTCGGTCCTCGTGACCTACATCCAGTCCCCAAGCCACCCGCTTGAGATTTTCCTTTAATCTTGATTTTGTACACCGAAAATCACAACCATGATACCACTTGACAAATCCCCTTTGTCAAATGTGTACACCTTCTCTTCCACCAAGAGAACACCTTCTCTTCCACCAAGAGAACAAACTTCACCTTGTACAATTGCTTCTACACCAAGAAGACACCCGTGTACAATGATTGCTTTGAGTATTACAACACTTTCCTATAAGCCTTGGTATTGTGTATGAACGTGAAAAAGGTCTAGTATAGGAGAAACTTCAGAGAACTTCACAAAGGAATTGAATTTTGGTGAAGAACAGAAGTTGAAAAAATAGTTTCCAGGTTTGGCAGAATTTTGATTTAGAAAACTGAAGATTAGAATACTTGTTTGGCTTTTAGATAAACCACCCTTTATATAGCTGCAGACTAGGATAAGTTAGGGTAGTTATAGGTGCAATTCAAATGATTGGAACGTTGGAAAACGTTGCACAAAATACCAGATAACAGAAACTGTTCAACAGTCAGAAACTGCCTATAGTCGACTTTCCTTTTGAGTTAGTCGACTATACAAGGCAAATTTCCTACTATTAGTCGACTATGTTTGGGTATTAGTCGACTAGGTCAAGATAAGTTCGAGTGACAGTTTTCTGTTTAACTGAATCAAGTCGACTGTAACTAATTTTAAGTCGACTGGACCAGTAATTAGTCGACTAGGGGCACAGGACTAGTCGACTACAAGGTCTATTAGTCGACTAGTATTGTCTGTCAAGTCGACTAATGGACAAACAGAGAGTTAGGATCTTTCAGGACAAAAGATAGTCGACTAGGGAAACCTATAAGTCGACTATACCATATATTAGTCGACTAGTATTTTTTATAAGTCGACTAATAACATGTATTAGTTGACTAATAATTTTTATAAGTCGACTAATAACCCTATTAGTCTGCTAATAGGAAGGGTCAAGTCTGCTAATAGCAAGGGTCAAGTCTACTAATAGAAAGGGTCAAGTCTACTAATAGGTGATCAAGTCTACTAATAGGATATGATATGTGTGTGTGCATCAAGGCTTTTGACATGCTATTACACAATTACAAAACACATCATATCAACTCTCTTTGGGCACTCTTGATTATGAAGAACTCTTGATTCGTCGTGTGTTAGAGCTGCAAATGAAATGCTTCACAAAGTCTTCATCAAAACAAGTTCCAACAAGTAGATTAACACTAAACCTATTCATCCCCCTCTAGGTGTATTTTCACTTAACCACGGCTTTGCTAATATGGTGCAGGTCTCATCTTACTGTCCTTAGAGTTTTGTCCTCCATTCCCTGTCTTGGCTTGAAAATTTAAACTTTTTCACATAACCAATATTGTAGCATATATTAATATATCAGTTATTTAATGAGTGACTATATATCAGCAATTAACATCAAATTTTAAAATTATTTAATTATACTTATAAGAATTTGCACTGAGCATCCTGGCAGCTCAAATGTATTCTGCTTGAAATTGTCGAGTGATTCAAGAGAAACTGTCAGACAGCTTTAGACCAACATATGTCTTTCATCAGCTGAATATTTGCAATTTACTCCACTAAATATCAAAGCACTGTGAATTTACTGTCGAAGAACAACAATGTCACTGACATACAAAGAATTATCAAAGTTGTGAAGTTTTGAGTTGCAAGTCTTTGTCTATCTTTAATAACATCATTCAACATCACTTGCTGTTGCAGCTGCTCATACCTTGTCACATCTAATTCTGTTCCCTTTTTTAACCAAAAGATCATGCAAAGCATTTTCAATAGAGATTTTTGTGATCTTCTTCACATTTTTGAAATAGTGTTAATGACACCATGTCCCTCAACATAAGTTTTATTCATAATGAAATCAGCTCTTTCGATAGGTAAACTAAATAAATATAAGCGCCACATCCTTTATCGTTAAATGAATTCTTTTGCCTCTAATTTTGAAGCATCTAGAATTCCTGTCGCATTGATCTACTATCTTTAAAATACTAATGTTTGATTTCAAGCCCTTTTTGTTCCAAATTCTCATTGTAGAATGCCATGAATGTAGGACCAAAAGGTGGCCTTTCATAGCATTAATGAAATTAGAATAAATTTGCTTCTTGAATCTTTTTATTAATTCACACATTGACTTTAAGCTTGATTTCAAGGGACGAACATTTACTTCTTGTCTATTTCCTAAGGGACAAATATTCAAAACAAAAAACCACAGTTTAAAAAAATCACAATTATATAAGACTGCGAGGTAAGCAACTTATTTTTCAAACACTGCGTCTTTGGTCGCAGTATTTCTAAAAAAACATATTAAAAAAATGCTTATTTGTTCACACTAGTATTCAACCAAGGAGCTATTGAAGCACCTCAATTCCTAGTTTAGAAGAATCATGAGGAGAAGTTCTAGAGCCCTTCACGGGGATTCGGCTTCACTTTTGATTATACATTGTGTGTTGGTGTAAAAGTTTTTAAGTCTGCATTATTTGTTACTAGATTAGCACTAAACCTATTCACCCCCCTCTAAGTATATTTTCAATTAACCATGGCTTTGCTAATATGGTGCAGGTCCCATTTTACTGTCCTTTGAGTTTTGTCCTCCATTCCCTGTTTTGGCTTGAAAATTTCAGCTTTTTCACATAACCAATATTGTAGCATATATTAATATATCAGTTAAATGATAAGTGACTATATATCGGTAATTAACATCAAATTTTAAAATAATTTAATTATACTTATAAGAATTTGCGCTGAGCATCCTTGCAGCTCAAATGTACTCTGCCTGAAATTATCGAGTGATTCAAGAGAAATTGCCAGATAGCTTTAGACCAATATATGTCTTTCATCAGCTGAATGTTTGTAATTTGCTCCACTAAATACCAAAGCACTGTGAATTTACTGTCGAAGAACAACAATGTCACTGACATACAAAGAATTATCAAAGTTGTGAAGTTTTGAGTTGCAAGTCTTTGTCTATCTTTAATAACTTCAGTCAACATCACTTGCTGCTGCAGCTGCTCATCCCTTGTCACATCTAATTCTGTTCCCTCTTTTTAACCAAAGATCATGCAAAGATTTTTCAATAGAGATTTTTGTGATCTTCTTCACATTTTTGAAATAGTGTTTAATGACACCCATGTCTTTCAACATAAGTTTTATTCATAATGAAATCAGCTCTTTCGATAGGTAAACCAAATATATATAAGCGCCACATCCTCTATCGTTAAATGAATTCTCTTGCCCCTAATTTCGAAGCATCTTGAATTCCTGTCGCATTGATCTACTATCTTTAAAACACTGATGTTAATTTCAAGCTCTTTTCTGTTCCAAATTCTCATTGTAGAATGCCATGAATATAGGACCAAAAGGTGGCCTTTCATAGCATTAATGAAATTAGAATGAATGTGCTTCTTGAATCTCTTTATTAATTCCATATTGACTTTAAGCTTGATTTCAAGGGACGAACATTTACTTCTTGTCTAATTCCTAAGGGACAAATATTCAAAACAAAAAACCACAGTTTAAAAAAATCACAATTATATAAGACTGCGAGGTAAGCGACTTAATTTTCAAATACTGCATCTTTGGTCGCAGTATTTCTAAATAAACATATTAAAAAAATGCTACAAAACACAGTCTTAAGTTTGAAATATTATTAAAACCACTTTTTAATCAAAATTATTATTTTCAAAGACTGCGACTTTGGTCGCAGTCTTATTAAACAAAACATAAAAAAAGCTAAAAGTCGCAGTCTAAAATTTGAAATATTTTTCAAAATTATAATTTTCAAAGACTGCGACTTTGGTCGCAGTCTTCTTAAAACAAACAAATTTGAAAAAGCTTCAAGTCGTAGTCTAAGGTTTTAATTGTGATTAAAATCGCTTTTTACTCCAAATCAGTATTTTTAAAATACTGCGACTTTGGACACATTTGTTCTAAAAGAAACATAAAAAAAATTTGAATTTGAAATTATAAAGTTTAAATTGTGATTAAAAGAACCGTTTTATTCAAACTTTTTGTTATGTGATTGGTTATTTCAAAATTCGAGACACAAGAGGAAGTTGTTTGTCAAAATTGCGATCTAAACCAAAATGATGTGTAAAGTATGAAAATTTTCATTAAAATCTATCTAAACGGAAAACAAAATGAAAAAATATCATAATTGTTTTTTATTTCAAAAAATTTCTAGGGTTTTTCAGCTTGAATTTTACCTTTTTAGGCTGCTGCTTTCTTCCTCGTCATCTTAATCAGATCTTTTTATCACTTTTGAATTTGATGTAGATAAATTAGAAATTTCTATTTTTAGATTATTTTCACAGAAAGTCTTTGAAATTCACAATTTTTTTCAAAAAAAATTTGGGGAGGATAAGTTTTTGGCTCAGTTAAAAGTAAAAATGAGGGTATTTTTATCAGTTGCTATAGTTAAAGTGATTGATGGTTATTTTCTGTCATTTTTTTTGCTTAATTATCACTTACTACTCAGCCATAAATCTATGACAAAGATTAAGACACGTCGCCGCCAGCTGAGAGTCTCTCTCAACTGGCCGTTGAGGTATAAAAATCCCATATATATGTATGTACATGTGTGTGTGTGTCTGTGGTGTCTAGAAGGGTCTTCGTGTGAGAAACTTTCTCACACGAAGATTGTGAGAAAACTATATAGGAGCGATCATGTGGATGCTCTGAGCCGTTCATCTTGATCTACATAGTTATTTAGTCTACTATTTAAAAATCAAACGATTCCGAACTTTTTTACCCATGTTACAAGTGGTTACAAAATACACATTATATTAGCCGTAGAATAAAGATGTCATTTGATACCCGGGTAAAAAGGCCCAGAATCGCGTGATTTTTTATTTGGAGCATAACTAGAGTAAATAGATCAAGATGAACGGTTCAGATCATTAATGGAATCGCTGCTATATGGTTTTCTCAAGAAGCTTATTTTGAGAAAGTTTCTCATTTGAAAATTTTCCTATATATATATATATATATATATATATATATATATATATATATATATATATATATATATATATATATTATATATATATATATAGGGAGCTGATCCCCTAAGAACGGTTCTCACGGATTCCTGTGAGAACTTTCACGGGGGCTGTCGGATCTGATAGATCAAATCAAATAAAACCAGATCTCTATCAGATCCGACGGCTCACGTGAAAGTTCTCACAGGAATCCGTGAGAACCGTTCTTAAGCGATCAACTCACTATATATATATATATATATATATATATATATATATATATATATATATATATATAATATATATATATATATATATATATATGGGGTTACTGTACCTCAGCCGGCAGGCTGAGAGAGTTTCTCAGCCGGCGGGACGTGGCTGAATATATGCCACATATCGGCCGCAGAGTGTAGGCGCCAAAAAAATCAAAAAAGATCCCGCCTAAACAATCGTGAAACAAATTGACAAAAATACCCCTTTTTAATTCTAAACTGGAATAACTTTCAATTTTATATGACAACTGCGACACAGTCGCGGTCACTAGTCGCTATAACGTCTGCGACCCTAGTCGCATTCTATCTCGCTATAACGTCTGCGACCCTAGTCGCATTCTATCGTACAACAATGCGACCTCCTTCAGTACTGCGACCAAAGTCGCAATCTTCTTTCGCATGTCTTATGTATTAAATGAAAGTAATTAATATTCTTTCTACCATGATACAACAACAGTCTAGAAAAAAGAGATGCAATAATGTTAATATCGATAAAGGAAAGATGTGCACCATACGTAATCTAAAGATATAGGCAAATAATTCTATAAAAAGTTAATTTCTACTTCAAGCATTAAACCTCTGGCAAAAAGAAACTCTTCGGATTCTCCCGCAATAAATCTTCAATTAAATATTTAATTTTTTTTTTACCACTTCCTGCCATACTCAACCCTCACCTGTAACAATTATTATTACTATTCATGTTCTTCTACAATATTGACCTTTATATAATGCTTGTAACTAATATTTATCTCATACCTGAAATTATATTTTTGCTCTTCCTTTTCAATTTGATTTCAAAAAACTTCCACAAAATAATTCATTCTTGAATCATGTCTTCCCCATCTTCTTCCTCTGAACACTTAGATTTCAACTTCAATCGTTCCCCCACCGGTTCTTTTTCTTCAGGATATTCTAGTGAATCTGATACCAGTCTGGACTTCACTCCTTTTGACTATCTCACTACATCAAATAATGTATTAACTGATCCTCCTATTCATGAGGATAATGAAGATTTCATGTGGGTTAGTGAGGAAGACATTATTCCTCTGCCACTTGACGGAGACATGCTTGATGAAAGCATGTCCTCTGATGCTGTAGGCTCGCTTTCTGGCAACGGGTCAGACGAAGAACTTGATAGAGACGATCCATTCTGGGAGTTTATCGGTGAAACAAAAAAACCTCAAAAACAGGAAGATGATGAGGAAATAAGTGATGAACAGGAAGAGCAGAAGAATGAAGACGACGAATTTGCTTATGATGGTGATAATGACGAGGATTAGGATTTCCTGATCTTCTGATATTCAACCTTATTTTGTCTTCTTTTAAAAGCTTTTAATTCTGTTTTTTTGTAAGGTCTCTTTCTCACTAGATTAACTTATAAGCTCTTTTAATTACATATGAAACTGCGACTGCTGTTCTTAAACACTGCCATAATCGCAGTGCTAGGTCTCTTTCTCACTAGATTAACTTATAAGCTCTTTTAATTACATATCAAACTGCGACTGCTGTTCTTAAACACTGCGACCATAGTCGCAGTGCTACTACGCATGCAATAAGTAAAAATAATTCATACTTTATAAGAAAAACATATAAAAACATATGTAAACTGCGACTATAGAATCAGTACTTATTCACCATTATTACATTTAACTTAGCAAAAAAATTCATCAAGAAAAATGCAGTCGAGTGTACTGCGACCATAGTCGCAGTTCAGAATCGCATACTATATGTAAAAACTAATTTAATAGTTCATAGGAGGATCAGACAACAGTCAGAAATGAAGAACAAAATATATAAAATAAATACGTAAACTGCGATTATACTATCGCTCTCGTTAAGTACTGCGACCATAGTCGCGGTAATGCGACCATAGTCGCAGTCCAGGATCGCATACTATATGTAAAAAACAATTTAATAGTTCATAGGAGGATCAGACAATAGTCAGAAATGAAGAAAAAAATATATAAAATATAAAAATATAATAAACTATACATATCCACTGTCTTTTACCGACATAATAGCTTTTCATAAGGGGTATCTAGTAATTTAACTTCTTCTTATAAGCGGGCCGCAAGTTAGTGGCGCTTCAATCTTGAGCCACGTCACCGCAGGCTGACAGAGTTCTCTCAGCTGCAGGCTGATATACATTTCTCTCTCTCTCTCTCTCTCTCTCTATATAATATATATATTATATATATATATATATATATATATATATATATATATATATATATATATATATATATATATATATATATATATAGACAGAGAGAGAGATAGATAGACTTGTGTCCTTCCAAAAGGATTTTAGGCCAAATCCTTCCCACTCAAATACCAACATCCGACATTTGAATAAAAGATCCACTCCGTTGAAGTTAATCTATATTATTTCAAAAATCTATAAACCAAAAATTAAGTGTTTTGAATACTTTTTGCGCATGCATCAAGTAGGGGAAAAACGAACAGCCTAAATAGTAAGTTTGTTAGTTTAACGGTGTAAAAAATTTGCAACCTAACAAAAATTAGTTTGTAGGGGTTTTTAAATATTTAGATCATAATCAAATGGCCCGGATCGAGAATTTGTATGTCTAAGGACATAGATCTAACCAACTCATTACTTTCGACCGTTCATTTTGCGCAGCTTGATGGATGGGTAAAAGTATTCAAAATACTTGATTTTTGGTTTATAGATACTTGAAATAATATAAATCAACTTCAACGGAGTGGATCTTGTATTCGAATGTCGGAGGGTTGAATTTGAGTGGGAAGGATTCGGGCTCAAATCCTTCCAGAACCACACAAGTCCCTCTCTCTCTCTCTCTCTATATATATATATATAGAGAGAGAGGGACTTGTGTGGTTCTGGAAGGATTTGAGCCCGAATCCTTCCCACTCAAATTCAACCCTCCGACATTCGAATACAAGATCCACTACGTTGAAGTTGATCTATATATTTAAAGTAACTAAAAATAAAAAAGCAAGTGTTTTGAATAGTTTTTGCCTATCCATCAAGCGACGTAAAATGAACGACCGAAATTAGTGGGTTGGTTAGATTTATGTCTTTAAACATACAAATTCACGATCCAGCCTTTTGATCATGATCAAAACATTTAAAACCCTTACAAATTAATTTTTGTTAGGTTTCAAATATTTTACATTGTTAAACTAACCAACTCACTATTTAGGCCGTCCGTTTTTCTCCTTCTTGACGCATGGGAAAAAATATTTATAATACTTAAATTTTGATTTATAGATACTTGAAATAATATAGATCAAATTCAACGGAATGGATCTTGTATTCAGATGATGTATGATTGTATTTGAGTGGGAAGGATTCGGGCTCGAATTCTTTCAGAACTACACAAGTCTCTCTCTCTCTTTATATATATATATATATATATATATATATATATATATATATATATATATATATATATATATATATATATATATATATATATATATATATATATATATATATATATATATATATAGGTATCTGTACCTCAGCCGCCAGCTGAGAGAGTTCCTCAGCCAGCGATGACGTGGCCCAACCTATATCACATATCAGTGGCAGAGTGTAGGCGCTAAAAAAACTCAAAAATCCCGCTTAAAGAACCGTCAATCAAGTTGACCAAAATACCCCCCTTTTTTGCTTCTAACCTAGAAAAAAACTCATCCACAACAAAAATTTACTGAAAAATTTATAATTTACAGAGAAATTTCTGTTGAATTTATCTGCAATTATAAATTTTCTAATTCACCTACATCGAAAATATAAAGAGAAAAAATTGGGTCAAGATGATGAACAAAAAAAAAACAGCAGCAGTAAAAGGTAAAAAACATGCGTGAAACCTAAAAATTGGTTGTAATATATAGTTTTTTATTGTTTATTTTCGCATTATTTTCAATTCATACAGGTTTAATAAAAGAAACTGAAATGAATAGAAAAATGAAATTTGATGTGGGGCAGCCGTATATATATATATTTTTTGTATTACAAATGTACAGTATAAAAAAAAATAATGAAATACAATGGTTAATGATTTATTTTGCAGAAATTTTATAAATCAGATATTTTCGTAACTGTCGCAATATTTGCGGATTGGTTGGATAATATGTCATGCAATTTTTAATGAACTATGACTATGGTCGGACTTGATACTAAGAAATGCTTTATTCTCAATGTATATTATAAATGGGACCAAGGTCGTAGTACATATACATTCAAAAATATAATTAAAAAAATATATTAGCAATGTGAACATGGTCACAGTCATAGTATAACAAAACTTCCAATCTTATATCATGAGCGCGTCCCTAACTGCAGATAAGAAAACTTCCAATCTTATATTACGAGTGCGTACCTAACTGCAGACCTTTTTGCAGTACGACCATGGTTGCAGTCTTAATATAACAGAACTTCCAATCTTATATCACGACTGTGACCTTAGTCGCATTCCTTATTCGCATAAAAATAATAGACGAAACATGCTATCGTTAAGCACTGCGACCATAGTCGCAGTCTTTATTCGCATACCATATGTAATAGAATTTTGATCATTTATAAATGCAACAAAAGTCGAAGTCTTAACAATGATTTGACTTAACAAAATAGATAAACCTTGCAATCGTGAGAGTAGTCTGCGTATATCACATCTTATAAAATACTATATTATTGCTCTGACCTAATTGAAGTAATTAATATCCTATCTATCGTGATACAACAACAATCTCGAAAAAAGAGGTGTACTAAAATTAATCTCCATAAAGGAAAGATGTGGACCATATGAAATCTAAAAATATAGGAAAAACATTCTATAAAAAGCTAATTTATAGTTCACATAATAAACCTCTGGGAATAAAAGAAATTCTTTGGATTCTCCCGCCATAACTGCTTCAATTAAATATTTAATTTCTTTTTATCACTTCTTCGAATACTCAACCGTCACCTATAACACTTATTATTACTATTCATGTAGTTTCACAGTATTGACCTTTTTATTGTGCTTGTAACTAATATATTATAAATATCTCATATCTAAAAAGATATTTGTGCTCTTCTTTTTTATTTTGATTTTTAACCTTCTTGAAACAATTCATTCTTGAATCATATCTTCTCCATCTTTTTCCTCTGAACGCTCAGATTTCAACTTCAATCATTATCCCATCGGTCATCTTTCTTCAGGGGATTCTAGTGAATCTGATAGCAATCTAGACTCCACTCCTTTTATTATCTCACTACATCAAATAATATTTTATCTGATCATCCTCTTCATGAGGATGATGAAGTTTTCATGGGGCTTAGTGAGAAGGAACTTATTGCTCTGCCACTTTATGAAGACATGCTTGATGAAAGCATGTCCTTTGCTCCTGAAGGCGCGCTTTCTTTGAGCATATCCTCTGAAGGTTCTTCTAGACATGGATCAGAAGAACAGCTTGATACAGATGATCTATTCTGAGGGTTTATCAACGAAACAAAGTACGCTCAATAAGAGAAAGAAAGCGAAGAGGACAACGAGCCGGTTAACGAGGGAGAAGATAAGGAAAGAAATAGTGAACAAAAAGATGAAGAGAATGAAGATGATGAATCTTCTTATGATGGTGATGACGACGATGACTAGGATTTTCTGGTCTGCTGATGTTCACCTTATTTTTGTCTTTTTTTAAGAACTCTTAATGCTCTTTTTTTGTAAGATCTCTTTCTGATCATATTATGTTATAAATAAAATTTACTTCTATCTGAAAAATGATCTTTCATATTTTTAAAATACATGCAAAGTATGTTTCTTTCATGCATCGTAGTAATCACAGGATTGTTGAGTGATTTTATAAATACTGCTACCATGGTTGCGGACCTAATATATTGCCTGAAAATATTGTTATCATACGACAAGAAATATAATGATTTACTATAGAAAAATATAAGTCTTTTATTAAGAAGTTAACTATGGTCAACTCTGTAACTATAAATAAAAAGTTATTAGTTTTGCATCTTAACTGCGATCATGGTCGCAGTACTCAAATAATATTTACTCTCAGCTAAAAAATTGCGATTATGGTCGCAGTCCATAATTAACTATATTGATGCATGAAACTGCGACCATGGTTACAGTCCTGACAAAAATAGTTTGATCAATGTACATTCAATCAAGTTAAAACTGCGACCATGGCCGCAGTCTAAAGTTAACTATATAAACAGATGATATTGTGATCATGATCGCAATTCTCTCAAATCAGTATATTTTACTGTATATCACAAATTAAAAAACTGTGACTATGAACGCAGTGTGTAACACAAATGCAAAGTTCTTCTCATGCGTGAAAAAGAGACAACAGGCACAGTGAAGAACAAAAATATAAAAGCATAAGTAAACTGCGACTATAATCGCAGTCTTTATTCACCGTTTTTACATTTAACCTAGAGAAAAACTCATCCACAATATACTATCCACAACATGTTATTGTTAACCTAGCAAAAAACTTATCCACAAATAACTTCATGAGGGGGCCTCTGTGACTTATCTATTCTTTTTTTCTCACGCCAAAACCTTTGTTCTTTGCATATGCATTGTAGAAGTTGCATGCTTCATCATCTGTTGCAAATTGCTTTCCTAAAAAAATATGTACTCTTTCAGACATTTTTCCATGTAAATTCATTTTCTACTCAAACAAATACTGAATTAAATAAAAAGAAATAGTTAAATATTACACATATAAAATATAATAATTAAAGACTGCGAATAAGATCGCAGTTATAAAGATAATTGTGACATTATTGACTAAAAGACACGACCGTAGTTGCATCTTTCAGAATGTCTATAAATATTACAACAAAGTGTTCTTTTATAATACTGCGACTTTTGTCGCAGTTCTTAATATATTAAAAAACTGCGAAAAAGGTTGCACATCTGATGTAATTACAGACCGCGACTAAGGTCACAGTTATAAAAAAAACTATGACATTATTTATTAAAAATAGCGACTGTAGTCACATCCTTTAGGATGTCTATAAATATCATAAAAAATTGTTTATTAAATACTGTGACCTTTGTCGCTGTCCTTAAAAATTTAATAACCATAAGATAAAATATGGACTTTAATAAATTAAAAGACTATGATAAAGGTCGCACATTTAGCGTAATTAAAGACTGCAACTAAGGTCGCAATTACAAAAATAACTGTGACATTATTAATTAGAAAACTGCGACCTTGGTTGCATTTGTTCTATAAAACTTAAACTAAGTCGCAGTATCATTTAGATTACTCAAAAAAATTTTCAGACGAAACATTGCGAAAAATAATAAAATAAATAAAAAAAGAAAAAAATTAACATGCTCCCACTATTTTTAGAAAGACTTTCCCTGCAAAACTCAAATTTATACCTGACAGCGCGCGGAACTTGAAAAGAGGGAATAATAATAATAAACAATATAGATCTACTATTATTTACCGCAGGGGCATTTAGTAATTTCGGTTGTTCCTATAAGCGGGTCGTCTTTTAGATTGTAGAATGTTGTGGCTAATAATGTGCCACATCACCTTCGGCTGAGAGGACTCTCAGCTGTCGGCTGATATACATATTTCTGATATATATGTGTGTGTGTATATATATGTATATGTGTGTGTGTGCGCACACACACACATACACACACACACACATGTATGTATGTGTGAATGAGCTGATCTTCAAATTTATAGACTTTTTCTTATACATGCATACATGTTAAACTTAGAACCTAATATCAACAAAACAAAACAAGAGGAGAATTATTTTCCTACAAGCTTACAACCTATACAATTCTTATACAATTCTTTACACAAGACTACTATGAGTAACCTCTCATGTATTTTAATATCTCATGTATTAATCTTGTGCAAATAATTGTTTAGGCTGTAAGCGTGTAAAAAATTACTTCTTTTTGAACACTACATGATGTTACAGTCCACGGTCGAGCTTGTCCAAAATTGGTATATACGTTTTCATAAAAGACATTGATGTAGACAGGGGAGATTTGCGGTTTAAACCCTTGGTTTTCACGATATTATTCATTTTTTGCTTGTTTCATGAATTTTCGTCCCGTTTTTGTAAATCCAGTTTACTTTCTTCTATTTTATTTGACTTGTGATGATTTTTTTTTCTTTTTCTGATAGGAAACTCATGATTAATTATTTTGAGGGTATAAAATTAAACTATAAGTATTATATTTTAAAAGTTTTTGTAATATTTTTTTTGAACTACAACCTCTTGTAACTTGTAAGCTACTGCAAACTTATTATATTAGAGAAAAACTATCATAAACACTTTGAAAAACAAAATACAACTTTTGAGAAAGATTCTATATATTTCTCTTGTACAATGTCTCTTATATACTTAATAAAGCATGTAGAATTATAAACTTGAATTATGCTTTAATCTTTTTAATGAAATCCTTTGAAAGGCTATTTCTCATGTCTGCAGATGGTCTTTAATGAATTATTATCCGATATAATTAAAAGATAATTGTGTTTTCAGTTTCTAATTTGCATAAACTAAGCAATTAGAATCTCAATTATTAGAATATACATTCAGTTACAATTATTTTCATTTTGTTTTATTTTTCATTATATACACCAAAAAAAAAATAAAGATATTTTTGGCGGACTGGAGATGTGGGAATCGAAGGTGCGTCATGCGAGAGAATTTCTCTGTTTGATTTAATTTCGGTGTGTTGATGATTGCTTCATCCTTCTTCGTTTTAGGGCTCATCATGCTTCTTCATTTTGAACCATTTTGTTTGTGCTAATTTATCTTTGGTTGATAGATTTCTTCTTGGATTTATGAGTGATGAAAAATGTCGTCAATAAACAGAAGGATTGTTGTCAAAGAGAGGATACTGGGAATTTTGGGGGCATAAAATTGTAAATGTTGAGGCCTTCTCTTCTTGGCTCTGTTTATGATAAATGTAATCCAAGAGATTTCATTGCGTACACAAAGTACTCATCAGGATGAGGAAGAGGTGAAAGAAACATAGGTTATAAAAGAAAGTGAAATTCATGCCCACTAGATGTCTGTTGAAATGTCCAAAAGAGCCAGAAATCTACATGACTCCGAGTGAGTTAGAAATTGAATGTCTGAGTATTTTTCTGAACCCCTCCGCATCTCTTATGGTTAGCTACATTAAGATATTGGCAACGACTTACATAGGGTTGGTGATGGAGAGGGGAGGTATCGAGAAAGGCGGAGCGGCAAAAAGGAAGGAGCGTTAGGGAAGTATCAGTTCCATTAGTTACGAATATAAGGTAGTACTTTTCTTTGCATTGTACATTGAAGCAAACATAGAAGTTGCTAGACAATGCGAGGTGCTAACCTTAGGTTCAAACTAATGGACGGAGATGAAATTCCTTTTGAAACAAGAATGGAGGGGTGTCCCGCTATCCAGCCTGTCCTTCTAGATGGATTCATGCAATTTGCATATAGAGAATTCCTAGGTGTATTGTGTGATGATGTGCTCTCACTGAACATAGACCATAAAAGAAGATAAATGTAGGCAATGAAACATTTTAAGAAAGGAGGGTCTAAGCTCTATACTTGACTTTATCATTTTATTATGAGTGAAATAGGGTGGCAATGTTCCATCTTTTCCTTAAAAATAAAGTGTTGTATCTTTCTAGAGTTGGTGATTCTCTTTCCCTGGTGTGCTACAATAGCTTGCTGGGCAACAACAAATTGTACATATGAATTCTTAAGGATTGCAATAAAGAAATCAAGAACTAAGATGGAGTATTTATTGAATTTACATAATATATGTGTAGGGTGTGAGCTCAGATCACATCCTAGTTAAAGCCGCACCAATGTGGCAAAGTTGTGGTCTTTAGAGAGCTCCGCGAATTAGAATTATTATGATGCCATTTGTTATGGTTTAGACAGTCAAGAAGAATTTAGAACAGGACAGTTTTGTTCGTCCACTGTTTCTTGTGACCTACAGTCATGTCAAATATGCATAGTTCATCATATAACCATGTTATAAGTAGGAAGCAGAACAATGACTACTAGGTTATAGTACCTACAACTTTTCATGTAGCAACTAACGAAGGCAAGACTTGTGCAGGAAAAGTTGACCGGAAGCGGAAAGATAAGGGCAAAGTCTCATGCACAGGGGATGTAGGAAGTTAGGTCAGTGAAGGACCTCCTTGTAGTGTGGTTAAGGCTTTGTCGAGAAAGTCTGCACTTTGCTGTTGGTTTTGATGTTTTTTTGTCTGTTGGCTTCTCTTCGATTTTGGGCTTCCGATCCTTTTTTTCTTTTCTAAACTGCACTGCTTCTTTTTGAATAATAATTTCTGTTGCTAATTGTCATTTCTTAATTTCTCAGTTTCTCCATGGAATCATGCAAAAACTACTAGTGATCTCTCCTCAGGGAAAATGAACAAACCACAGGAGTTGATACTGACATCCTTCTTGACATACATGTAATGAATTCTATTCTCTCTCTTATTTTGAATTTCCTGCTTTCTGTTAAAGGATAACTGCAAATTGATGATCTGTTGAGCTGTCCCCAAAGCTAAATCATTTTGGTTTTCGTGTAAAATTTGTCCTACAGAATATCCAAGAAATATATTTTTAATTTCTCTTTAATAATTATGAACGCTGAAATCTCTTAAAAAATCCATTTGCAATTTGTTGCAAGCATTTGAGTAATGGATTCGTATCAGCTAATCACAGAGGTGGCTGTGTTGTTATTAACCTGGTGTACTTGCATAAGATGGGTGATTGCCTCTTGATTCCCTTAACATTTGTAGAATATCTCTTGCACCAACAAATTATTTCCTGATGCTACTCTGATGCTGCATTGCTTACATATAAGCAACAATATACATAAAGAAGAAAAAGGAAAGTTCATCAACTAGCTTATTAATACGCATTTGGATTGAAAACTTGTTGGAATTGAAGAATATAAATGAGAATCTTTGAGTTGAATTATGGCGAGATCCGTTGATCGAATCAATTGGATGATGGTTGGAGTGTGTTCTCCTTCCATTGGGGATGAACGTGGTATATTCACATGTTCAATTCCGACTTCGAATGAATGAGATATTCAAGTCTAAAGATTGCCTAATTCAAAGCTAAAATGGGACTAAACTGTTGGAATGCCAACAGTTGTGACTGTTGGACTGCCAACAGTTGTGACTGTTGGGTGCGTCAGTTGGGCAGCCAACAGTTGTGACTGTTGGGTCGAAAGGTTGCAACCTTTCGTTGGGTTCAGACCCGTTGGCCCCTCCTAGAGCGCTATAAATAGCGCTCCGGATTCTCAATTGAAAACACACCAACACCAACAGCAAACAACTTTCTCTCTTTCTATCTGAGTTCTGAAGCAGAAGCAAGTCTGCGTTCTGAACTAGGAAGTAGAGTTCCAAAGCGACTTCCAGCGAGAAGTGGGAATCCGAAGCGACTTCCAAAGGAGATTCTGCAAAATTCGTTTTGAAAGAGGGATCAGAAAATTCAACAGATTCTTTTATAGAATTGTTGTCTGAATCTGGTACTTCTGAAGAAGAATATTCTTCAACCTTCCTTCGTCCTCAACAGTGGGTGCTACTCCAAAGTAAAGGCAAATATTCATTCGAAATTTGTCCTTGTACCGCTGCTTCAACGATCCTGTGAAGGTACTGGTTGACTACGGTTCGACCGTACGGTGATTTGGTAGTGCTATTCAAATACCGTGAAGGAGTGTTGTATCTTAGGAGACCAGCGTCCATTATCCCGTTAGCACCGGTGCGGGGGACGTAATTGTCTTAAGGAGATTCGCTCTAAGCGTACCTCACTCCAAATACTGTATAAGTGGATTAAGTCCTTTATACAGGGGATATATTTTACAGTATATCGAGACTGATTTAGATTCAGTCTAATTGGTGTTTAACCAAGGAAGGAAATTGAAAGGTGGTTCTTAAATTAAGGAACGTTCTATTGAACGGAAAACCTCCCACCTGATATTTGCCGACCTGGCCAATTAGATTGTTGATATATCAGTGATCTTGATTAGTTGTCAGATTGATTCCTGTTAAGCAGACTCCAACAATCTTAAGACAATTATGACGATTGAAGTTTCTTACTTTTGTTCTGCTTGAATTGCAGAAAATGTCTGAGACTAATCAAGATAGCTCAAACTACAGCATCATACACTCCTCAGCAGAATGGAATTGCTGAACGGAAGAACAGAACTTTGAAGGAGATGGTCAATTCCATGCTCGTAAGTTCTGGAGCTCCGCAGAACTTGTGGGGGGAAGCTCTATTAACTGCAAATTATATTCTAAATAGAGTACCCCACAAGAAACTTGGTCTAATACCATTCGAGTTATGGCATGGAAGAACACCTTCCTATCATTACCTCAAAATGTGGGGGTGCCTTGCAAAGGTGCTAGCACCATTACCTAAAAAGACTAAGTTGGGAGCAAAAACTATGGACTGCATATTCATAGGCTATGCCTTGAATAGTAGTGCCTACAGATTTCTGGTTCATAAATCAGAAATACCAGATATTCATGTAAACATGATTATTGAATCTAGAGATGCTGTGTTCTTTGAAGATATCTTTCCATACAAACGGGAAGCAGATAAGACTTCTGAGAAAAGAACACACGAGATGGCGTTCAGGGACGAAAGCCCCGAGGAACCGACTGTTAATGCGAAAACTGAACCAAGAAGAAGTCAGAGATCTAGAATCTCAAAATCTTTTGGTCCAGATTTCATAGCATACTCTATTGAGAGCGAGCCTCAAACATTTAAAGAGGCTATGTCAACCCCAGAAGCACAAATGTGGAAAGAAGCTATAAATAGCGAAATAGAATCCATACTAAGTAATCATACTTGGGAATTTGTAAACTTGCCTCATGACAGTAAACCAATTGGGTGTAAGTGGATTTTCAAACGAAAATTAAAACCCGATGGATCTATTGATAAGTACAAGGCTAGATTAGTAGCCAAGGGTTATCGACAAAAAGAAGGACTTGACTACTTCGATACTTATTCATCAGTAACAAGAATAACATCCATTCGGATGTTAATTGCAATTGCAGTATTGCACAACTTAGATATCCATCAAATAGATGTCAAGACTGCATTCTTAAATGGTGAATTAAATGAAGAGATATATATGGAGCAACCAGAAGGATTTAAAGTCAAGGGCCAAGAACACAAGGTATGTAAATTGATAAAATCCTTATACGGTTTAAAGCAGGCTCCAAAACAATGGCATGAGAAATTTGATAATGTCATGATCAAAGATGGATTCACTATCAATGAATGCGATAAGTGTGTTTACACGAAAACAGTTAGAAATGCATGTATCATTGTTTGTCTTTATGTAGACGACATATTGATACTTGGGACTAATATTGAAATTATTAAGTCCACTAAAAGAATGTTATCCAACAGTTTTGACATGAAGGATCTGGGGGTTGCTGATGTAATTTTAGGAATTAAAATTACCAGAACACCAGATGGAATCAGTCTATCTCAATCTCACTATGTGGATAAGATGATAGAAAGATTCAAGGATCATGGGATAAAAGAGAATACAAATCCTTTTCTCCCACACGTCTACCTTCATAAGAATACAGGAACTGGAATACGCCAGTTGGAGTATTCTCAGATTATTGGAAGTCTAATGTATTTGATGAATTGCACTAGACCCGATATTACTTACGCTGTAAGCAAGTTAAGTAGATACACTAGCAATCCTAGTGATCTACATTGGACCGCTCTACTACGAGTATTGGGTTACGTATCACATATCAAGGAATATTCCTTGAGATATGGACAGTATCCACCTGTACTGGAAGGATACAGTGATGCTAATTGGATTGCAGATTCTAAGGAATCAAAATCAACTAGCGGATACGTATTTACTCTAGCAGGAGCAGCGGTATCATGAAAATCTTCTAAGCAAACATGTATTGCCCGTTCCACTATGGAATCAGAATTCATAGCCTTAGATAAGGCTGGAGAAGAAGCAGAATGGCTTCGACAATTCTTAGAAGATATACCATTATGGCAAAAGCCAGTGCCCGCTATATGTATACACTGCGATAATCAAGCAGCTATATCTAGGGCACAAAATGTTATATACAACGGTAAGTCTAGACATATTCGTCGTAAACATAATACCGTGAAGCAGTTGCTCTCAAATGGAATTATCTCTATTGACTTTGTATCGTCAAAGGATAATTTAGCGGATCCGCTTACTAAAGGTTTAAGTGGAGAGCGTATAAACTGCGCATCGAGGGGAATGGGTTTAAAAGCCTAACCTTACCGAGTCAGCTTAATGGAAACCTCACTTAGCGACTGGAGATCCCACGGACTAAGTTCAAGAGGAAAAACTAGTTATGATTGACTCAGCAAGTAAGCACTTGGGAGCTTGACTCCAATCCATTCCTAAGGTGCACATAAGTGCTTTTCTACAAGTGAATTAAGGATAAGCTTAACGCTTTTAATGATGCCTATATCTTGTTACTAAACAAGTGGAGTAGAGTAGACTACTCTTAATAGGTCCATCACCTATGTGAGTATAGAGTTGGGTCGGCTCTTTGAGAATTTCTATGGAGGCTGTTATTCCCTAAAGATACTCTCTGAAACCAAGAATGTCCAGGGTCAAAACGGACACAACCGAGAACCAAAGTTAATTTGGAAAGTCACTGTGTGAAGCTTGTTGACTTGGCTTACACTAACGGCTAACAGTTCAAGACCTAGTTCACTGATTAGCCAGTAAGTCCGATAAAGCTTTCGCTATAGAAGGTTCAAGACCTAGTTCACCTATCCTGATGCAGTTTCTTTTCTAAAGTACCTTTCACAATAGAGTCAGTCTCTTTGTGTGTCATTTCCTTGAATCTCCATTCATTGTGGGGGATTGTTGGAATTGAAGAATATAAATGCGAATCTTTGAGTTGAATTATGGCGAGATCCGTTGATCGAATCAATGGATGATGGTTGGAGTGTGTTCTCCTTCCATTGGGGATGAACGTGGTATATTCACATATTCAATTCTGACTTCGAATGAATGAGATATTCAAGTCTAAAGATTGCCTAATTCAAAGCCAAAATGGGACTAAACTGTTGGAATGCCAACAGTTGCGACTGTTGGACTGCCAACAGTTGTGACTGTTGGGTGCGTCAGTTGGGCAGCCAACAGTTGTGACTGTTGGGTCGAAAGGTTGCAACCTTTCGTTGGGTTCAGACCGTTGGCCCCTCCTAGAGCGCTATAAATAGCGCTCCGGATTCTCAATTGAAAACACACCAACACCAACAGCAAACAACTTTCTCTCTTTCTATCTGAGTTCTGAAGCAGAAGCAAGTCTGCGTGCTGAACTAGGAAGTAGAGTTCCAAAGCGACTTCCAGCGAGAAGTGGGAATCCGAAGCGACTTCCAAAGGAGATTCTGCAAAATTCGTTCTGAAAGAGGGATCAGAAAATTCAACAGATTCTTTTATAGAATTGTTGTCTGAATCTGGTACTTCTAAAGAAGAATATTCTTCAACCTTCCTTCGTCCTTAACAGTGGGTGCTACTCCAAAGTAAAGGCAAATATTCATTCGAAATTTGTCCTTGTACCGCTGCTTCAACGATCCTGTGAAGGTACTGGTTGACTACGGTTCGACCGTACGGTGATTTGGTAGTGCTATCCAAATACCGTGAAGGAGTGTTGTATCTTGGGAGACCAGCGTCCATTATCCCGTTAGCACCGGTGCGGGGGACATAATTGTCTTAAGGAGATTCGCTCTAAGCGTACCTCACTCCAAATACTGTATAAGTGGATTAAGTCCTTTATACAGGGGATATACTTTACAGTATATCGAGACTGATTTAGATTCAGTCTAATTGGTGTTTAACCAAGGAAGGAAATTGAAAGGTGGTTCTTAAATTAAGGAACGTTCTATTGAACGGAAAACCTCCCACCTGATATTTGCCGACCTGGCCAATTAGATTGTTGATATATCAGTGATCTTGATTAGTTGTCAGATTGATTCCTGTTAAGCAGACTCCAACAAAACTTTGTCCTGCCTTCATAATATAGAGATATGCAAAGGCATTGGATACCTCAGAGTGGAAGGAACACTACTGGCCCACTCCTATCACTTTCTGTTGATTTTAGCCTCTCCCTTGCCCCTCTTCAGTTGGACACCGACCATTGTGTGATCTTCTCTGAACTAAAGCATTCCAAATCCCATCCACTTTCTTCAAAGGCCATCATCAGTAACTTTGAAGACTTTGAAGAAGAGGTGCTCAAATCAACAATTTTCTGGACCCTTTGCCAAAAGGACCTTCTCTTCTTGTGGACCTCTATTTGCCACCACTTGTATGCCCCCTATAGTGCTAAATTAAACTAACTGCATTCTCCTCCCCACAACTAAAAGCATTGTCGCGAGGAAAAGGGGGTATGGTTGAAGCTTGATGGAACCAATGAGAATGAGAGATCAGTCGGAACAATATTTAACAAATGAACCTGCAGATGAAGAGACAATTTCCTTTCGGAGTGAGCCTGGGGACCACAAAGTCACAGGACCAGACTACTTCAGAAATAGTTAAGGTAACGATGGGGAGGTTCAGTTTTTCTTCTTTCCACTTGTACAAAATGTTGGGTGTTTTTGATATTTCGTCTTCATTTATATATCTTAGCTACTTAGCTCCTATTTGTATACAATGCCTAAGTTTATATGCGTGCATTACTGCCCTAGTGATGCACTTAGGATTGCTTGCATCAACATATCCTTCTTTCTATGATGGCAGACCTTGAGCATAAACTAAGACTACTAATTTTTGGCATTGCCACCTTTTATTGCATTCAACGAAATAAATATAAGACCATCATACAATTACCTAATTGGCAGATTGGTCTTGTCGTGTGTGAGCAGTAGGCGTTGAAATCGGAGCTAATCCATTTTTAAAATGTTGCTTTGGTTGGAGTTTAGATATTAAAAGCTATTATTAATTATAGCTTACGATCATGAAACTAGTACGGTTAGCAATTTTCTTATTGATGGTGTTACACACTTTACTTGCCTACAATGGAGGCTACTTTCTCACTTTTTAGTTACAGATGTTTAGTAGTTAGTATATATAGAATAGTGGGTACTCCAATGATCTCTCCTCTTGTTATTCATATAACTCAGAGGAAGGTGTTTTTCTTTAAGAGGCATTCCACTTATGATTATTACTCCCTGCTGTCCTCGCTTTTGGTTATAATATATGAGTGTGTGTGATGAGGATGTAATCTTAGCCTTGTTGATGCAACCTTTAAATCAATTCCAATTCTCAGCAGTTAGTGCTGTCCACAGGAGGTGGCTTGTTGATTTGGGTCTTTAATTTGATTCTATAAGCAAAAAAATATTCTTCCTACCCTAACGGGGAGCCTCCTTTGGCCCTTTACTGATATTAGTTAGAGTAATGGAAGTGATGCTAAAAAGCTTGGGTGTATGTTACCATGTCAGCACCTACATAAGAGGCCTGTTGAACTGTCTCCCATATTCACAAATAATTCGTGGATTCTTATGTTTTCATGTTTTCTTTATGTCCTTCTGTATCTCTTTTTTTTGTTTGTTATGCTCATGCTAACTAGTGTGAGAAAGGATTCTTGGGACCTCGACTCAGTTTAATTACAGAACGTGGCAAATGGGTTTACTTCCTATTCATTCCGGATTTCCTTAGTTTATCAAGTAGTCAAAGTTTCTTGAAGCCTTAACTAGGGTACTAGATGATATTGACACCTAAGTGTCTTTCAATGAGAAATTTTGCTAATGCTTTTGGTAACTTATCTCTAAATGTTTTTAACTAGATACTAGATGCCATTGACACACTGAATGGTCTTTCGAGGATAAATTTTACTAATGCTTTTAGTAACTTATCTCTAAATGCTTTTTGAAGCCCTAACTAGATCTAGATGATATTGACACTGAAGGGTCTTTCAAGGAGAGATATACTAATGTTTTTAGTAGCTTATCTCGAAATGTTTTTAAAGCCATAACCAGAATAATAGATGATATTGAGACTGAAAGCATTTCAAGAAGAGAGTTAACTAATGCTTTTAGTAACTAGTCTCGAAATGGGATCAAATAGTGAAAGTACTTTATTCTTTATGCTCATGTATTATATGTGCAAGTATTTTGCCACTACAATTTTATATGCTATATATGCTATGACTTTGTATAACTTTCATCTTTAGTACTGATGTTGTGTACATAAGGTTATCTAGAGAACAAAGTCACCTTTACCATTTCTCGGTAGCATATTCAATTTACATGCTAGTTCTGATAAACTGAACTCTTATTCTGTCATATGCTTAATGGTTGCTTTCCTTACTTGATCTTTTGTTGTTTAATTGTGTTAAGTGCTAGCTGGACTCAAACATTTATACAAGCTCACCATATTTATATGGTTTCATTCAGAAGCTACCATGCTATGTCTTAGGAGGTCCTATGTTGTAATTTAAAAAATACGAACCATTATTTAGATGAGCATAGAGTGCTGCAAGATGTTTGGTGGATTTTTTCTCTAGGTAGAGAGCGAAAACTATCACCTTACATGCTAATATAATTATTTATGATTTAAACTTTATACACATCTAATTGAAGTGACAACTTTTTTCCTACTTGAGATGATTATTCACAACTGATATTTTTTTTCTCTTCTTGAGAAAATAACTGATACATGAATATTGATTAAGATCTTAACTAGTTTGGCTAATTGAATCGTTATCTTTAGAACATGCAATACATTCTGTTGGGCATTAGTGGTGAGTTGGGGACAACCCACTTATGGATTAACCTGATGGACTTCTAATGAACATTCCTAGGCAACTGAGCACAAATAATTAACACATTTTAAAAGTGATCTCCACAACAAAACATAATTTAAACAAGTTAGAATTATGGGTCAGTCTTAATACTAAATCCAATCTATGAGTTGAGTGACTGAGTTCTCTATATTATCCCTTTGCGCCTGGAGATTTTCTTTTCCTTTCGTTTCGCAAGACAAAATACTGAAAACAATTGAACTATGATGCATGCTAGAGACAGAAAAAAGGGGATAACTTGGTGGCCATAACTTGGTTATGGCCACCTAGGAAAAATGCATAGGTCGAAACTTATCTACTTGAGTTCCTAGTAACTATTTTTGTTTTTACTCAAATTAAGAGACGTTTTTGTCTCCGAGTCCGAATTCCATACTTTACAATTAATTAAGAAATTTCTTTTGCTCTAAGACACTTCTTTCATTGCTTCTCTTCCTAATATTAAGTGCATACAACAGGGGGTGACTAGATAAAGCATAAGCAAAATAATATTGTAAAGTTAGGTGATGCCGGGGAAAATAAATATGTAAAAGATGATATAATGCCTTCACCAACTATATCTTGTATGATTGTTCCCATCATTTGTCTCATATGATTTACTCATAACCACTTTATATCTCTAAAGAGAGGAAAAAAACGACTCTGACCACTCTATCCTGTATGTATTGTTGTAATATTATTACTTCACTAAGTTTTCTATTTCATAATATAGCGTATGTCGTTATACACTAGGTAATTAGTTACCTAGAGGAGTTATCTAGTTATAAAGACTTAGTAATGTTTGTACTCCTATAGAGTCCTAATAGTATTTAGTTATGGTAATAGTTTGAATAGGATTTGGTCATGTATGAGAGAATAATATTTAGCGATCTATGTAATTGTATTTTGTAGTTTTTTTGAGAATCAATAAAAATGCAGTTGTTTTAGACTTTTTGATTTAAAAAAATCTTCCTTCATAGTTTATCATATCTCTGTGTGTGTGTGTGTATGTGTGTGTGTGTGTGTGTGTGTGTGGTATTGGGTCTCAGAGGCTACAGTTAATTTGGTCTCTAAATTCCCTACGAACTTTCACATGTCTTGACTTAGTCTTGCCTCTCAATGTAAACTTTTGTAACACCAACATGCAGTAGCTAGAGACAAAAAATGAAGAGAGCTGAAATTATTTTGAGAAAGTTGCTACATCGCTACCTTGTGCTTGTGTGAAGGTGGCCAATACAAAGTGGTGTGGCCACCACATGAAAAACACAAATCAAAGAATAGTTGTACTAACATGAATTTAAAAGGGGGAAATTTCCCAAATTTCCCACTTAAGAGACAGCTCTGTTCCCCTAGAACTCTTAGTAACTTAGTTTGCATTCCATTACTACATTTCCTTTGTCCTGATTCTCTCTTTCCATTGCTTCACTTTCCATCACCCAATTTTTTTCTCTATGGAGCAATACTGACTTGGTAAAGCATATATTACTTGACAATGAAGGTCTTAGAATGTAAAGAATTTTATATAACAACAAACAATGTAGTATCAGTCCATGGGAGGTGGAAAGAATTGGAGTCAATTAGAATCCAATGGCCCACTTTTTGATTATCACATATAATTATCCCTTAAACCAATCACATCCAAAAGAAGAAGCACACAACTTCCTTTTTCTTTCCATATTATTTACTCGCTCGCGATATACTTTTTTAATCTCCTGAAATGATACCTATTCAAGCGTTCTTGCCAAGCTATAGATGTCCATCCATACCCTATACAAAGCATAATCCTTGTTCTTTGATTGAAGTCATTTCTCCATAGGATCTGAATTCTCACTCTTAATATATGAGAATACCAGGCTATGAAGCCCCCAAGTACAGGCTTTAAGTTTGGACAACTGGCGCACAATTTCGTGTAGCCAATAAGCTTAATGATGCCTCTAAGAGAACTCTAAAGTGCTTTTATCAAATCAAAAGATAATATTCTAGTACTTAGGATGCAATTAGTCACATCACCACAGAAATTTTATGATGCCATGTTGTTGAAGAACAGTTTTGTACCAGTTATCTCGAAGGATCTGCTTTGTTGAAGAGTCCGGCTACCGCTACTCAACTTTTTTGTCTTCACATCAGATGTCCTTATTTCAGGAAGGACCCCTTGCATGAATTCTAACTTATAGACAATTGCCGATCGGTCTCTAGGGGGCCATGTAGTTTTAGCTGTCTCTGTATCATAGATGCAAATTATGTATATTATACTATTATATCCATCAATCTTTGTGTGCTGTTAACATATCCATGCATTCTGTAGGCCTAGTTCACGTCCTTCTTTTATATAGAAGAAAAAACAATTTATTTTTCTATGTTCCATACAGGAATGCTTGTTGAACTGCTCAATAGCACATAATTTATATATATGTTTATTTAAAATCTTGAGATTTTAAGGTAGCTTTGGGAGCTCCTGCATCTCAAGAAGGCACCCAACCAACCGCTTTGATGCCGTCAGGCTTAAATTAAGTAGGCATATGACAGTAGAGCATAGTTTAATCTTATCCTTCTCACACAATATCTCTTAGACTCTGGATCGCATGTGCTTACCCTGTGATTAGCATTTGTTTGACATCTTTAATCATAATCAGACCCTTTTCGTTCCAAGCATGATATGTATTATATTGTGGGACATGGGAATCGTGCATGTGGAGTTTCTTTAAGGCATGGTCAGATCATTTCTTCACATAATTATGATCGTGGATACATAATGGGGTTAGTAAAAGATTAGCATTTTTTTGGGGATAAAAGCAAGATTAGTAAAGAGTTGGGAGGGTGATTTCTCAAAAACTTTTTTGATTCTCCCAGAGCTGGGTGGGAGACTGAGAGAAAGACCTCTATAATTTTGTGCTTCAAGAAATCTAAATATGAACATGTTTGGATTTGATCACAACAAGATATTGTGCCATTTGATTTGGTTGATGATATGGTTTCTAGGAGAGAGAATACAAAGATTCTTTCATTCTCTCGTGTACTTTGGGGATTGAAGAGCCAGTTTACATTTTGAATTATGCAGTTATGTTTAGTTCCTAAGGTAGTGGAGGGAAGGATAAAGTCTCTAGTGATACTATATTAGTCTTTCTTTAAACAGTATCTAGGTCCTCTAGAGCCTTTTCTTCATTTAATCTTCAAATTTCGAAGAAAATGTTTTGAACTTTTTGCAGAAACATTTGACATCACCTTTACTCTTGATCTTTTTTCCTATTGATTTTTCTCTTGACAACATTCAAAAAAGAATATTCCTCTAAGAACTCGATACCTTATTCCACTCTCTGAACTCCTAAAGATACCTAAAGCTGCGAGAAGAGTGGTTATATCAAACAATGGTTGATAACTGGCTAAACTAATTTATATTGGGTGGATGATAATCTTACACAATTTGTATATGATTCTAGTGATCATGATATATGCTTTTGTTAATTTGATATATGGCAATTGAACCTATCCCCATTACTAGTTCTCTAATAGCATCTATTGGATGACAGGAAATTAGATGTTTCCTTGAATATGCCTTTAAAGAAAGAAATAAAGATATGGATAACAATCCTGTCATTTCAAAGATACTGACGAATGAAGAGCATGTAGGAGGGACAAAAGTTTCTCTTGTGATATTGGCAGAGAACAGAGAGAGTCAGTCCAAGAAACTTCAAGAATACGCTGATCATTCCAATGCAGAGGAACTCATCAGAGTAGACTTTGTTCAACACACCAAGGTTGAAGATAAATTAGCTTTTGAATCCATGTCAGGGTGCAAGTATTCATTCTTTTAACAAATACTAGCATGTATATGTTAGTATTTGGGGTGCCTCATATTCATTGGAGAAGAATTCAGGTTCAGGTGGAGGTGTTACAAGCTTCACAAATCAGGCACGGACATGTACGGGCATTGTACATGTTATTAGTTGACTAATAGGTCTTATTAGTCGACTAGGTCTTGGGCTAGTCGACTGATACTTAGGTATAGTCGACTAGGCCCTACAACAGAGAGTTGAATTCTCAGATTGCATCATAGTAGTCGACTAGATTCTGGGTGTAGTCGACTAATACTGGGTATTAGTTGACTAATGATTTGCCCTAGTCAACTAATACATGTTCTGGCAGTTTCCTAAAATGGATATTTTCTTGTTTTGGTTTGGATAAGGTTTCCTATTTCTCTGAGGCGGTGCTGATTTGATTATTAGAGTTTGTGAAGCATTAGGATCATCCTAAGTGCCTATATAAACTCCTTGAGGGTGACTTTTTGAAGGTGAGACAAGAAGTGTCAAGAATTTAAGAGAAATTCTATTTTTCATCATTGAGAGTTGTGTGAGAGAGATTTTCTTGTAACTCTTGTATCTTCTTCTCTGTTTTCAATAAAGATTTCTCCCTTCCTCCCCGTAAACGTAGGCACATTACCGAATCATGTTAAATCTTGTATTCTTTGGTTGTGTGGTGATTTAGTTTTAATTGTTTGCTAGTCGTAGATCTACTACGCTTTCGCTTTCGCCGCCGAGTCTTCAACTCGGTGTTTCTCTATTATTTGATTGGTGATAGATTATCAACAATTAGTATCAAAGTGATGGCTAGCAAGACGACCATGACAACCAAGTTCGAGGTGGAGAAATTTGACGGGAAGTCCAACTTCATGTTGTGGAAAATGCGAGTAGAAGGAGGGCACACACAAGGCCCTACTTGGTATTGAGAAGAAGTCATCGAAGATGGAGGATGATGAGTGAAACGATATCGACTTTCGCTCAAAGGCGACGATCATACAGTGTCTATCAGATGAGGTCCTCTACAACGTGATGAGCGAGAAGATAACTGCTAATTTTTGGTGTAGGCTAGAGAACCTGTACATGAAGCAGTCATACAGCCTTTGGATAAAGGAAGGTATGCCTATTTTACGGCATCTCAATGCTTTTAATAGAATTTTAAGCGACTTGTTAGCTCTAGAGGTCAAACTAGAAGAAAAGACAAATCTCTTCTGTTACTCTCTTCTCTTTCATCAAGTTTGACCACTTGGCTACCGCCATCTGTATGGTAACGAAACCTTAGAGTTAAAAGATGTCAAGCAGATGCTCCAGAACAACGAGCTGAAGAAGAAAATAGATTCTACGGAGGAGGCCTTAGGATTGTTTGTCAAAGGTAGGGAGATCAAAGAATAAGGGACCCAAAAGGGATTCAAATGCTCCTAGCAGTTTCTCTTGCTACTTGAAAGAAACCAAGACACATCAAGAAAAATTATATGAAATATAAGGAAATACTAAAGAGGAAAGGAGGCAAAGATTCTGATGGGGTTAGTACCAGTAAAAAGTTAGATCAAGCCTGGGTTGTCAAAGAAGCAGATGGGGATTCATGTGATGTCTTGACGGCTGAGTCGGAAAAAGAAAAATACTCAGATGCTTGGTTACTTGACTCGGGGTGCACATACCACATGTGCCCAAAAAGGGAGTGGTTTAGTACTACAAGCTTTATGATGGAGGCTCTGTCCTGATAGAAAATGATACCGTGTGTAAGACTATTGGCATCGGCAACATTCATATGGGATGTTTGATGGACAGGTTCGAACCCTCACGAATGTTCGACACGTTCTGAATTTAAAGAAGAATCTTCTCTCGTTGGGAGATTTGGAAGCTCGAGGGTGCAAGTTTTCTGGTGCAGATGGAGGAATCAATGTTATAGAGGCTCCATGACGATTCTCAAAGGAGAACGAACAGCAAACTTGTATAAATTGACTGAAAGCATTATTGTTGGTGATGCTTCAGCAGCAACTGAGAAGGAAGATACTACAAGACTTTGGCACATGTGTTTTGGATACATGAGCGTACGATATTTCAAGTCCTACACAATAGGAGTGCTCTACCAGGTATCAAATATTGCAAACTTGATCTTTGTAAATTTTGCATTATGGGTGGGCAACGTAAAGTAGCTTTCTCCACATCCCAGCACAAGACAAAGGGATTGCTATATCTCATACACACGGATGTGTGAGCCTTCACCAGTAGCATCCATTGGGGGTGCTAGGTACTATGTTACTTTCATAGATGATTTTTCAAGAAAAATTTGAGTATACTTCTTGAAGCAGAAATTAGAAGTATTTCAGAAGCTCAAGGAGTGAAAAAGTATAGTGGAAAATCAGACGGAGCGGAACGTGAATGTCTTGAGATCCGATAATGGAGACGAGTACACCTTCAAAGAATTTAAAGATTAGCAAACAAAGGCATCAAACACCAGCTAAGTATTCCAGAAGACCGAAACAAAATAGAGTAGCAGAGCGCATGCATTGGATACTTACAAAACGTGCCCGCAGTATCAAATTATAGGCTGACATGTCAGAAAGATTTTGGGCAGAGGCGGTAAATCATGCGAGTTATCTAGTAAATATGTCACCATCAATAATTATTGATTTTCAGATCCCAGAGGAGATATGACAAGGTGTATCTGTGGACTATTCAACTTTATGGATTTTCAGTTGCCCGACATATAGTTTGGTTGATAGTCAAAAAAGGAACAAACTGGAGTCCAAGTCTAAGAAGTGCATCTTCATTGGGTTTACCAAAGGAGTCAAAGGTTTCAGAGTTTGAGATCCCGAGAAAATGAGCGCTTTTACTAGCAGAAATGTGGTCTTTGATGAAGAATCAATATTGAGAGAAAAGTCAGAGACGGAGGATAAAGCGCAAGGTGGAGCTTCAGACAGTTCGACAGATACTCAAGAAAAGGGAGTTAAGTTCTCAGATAGCCCTAAAAGGCCTAAAAGGGTCAAAAGAGGACTCTTCAGATTCAGATGGAGACGAACAACAGGCTACTTAAGAGCAATTTAGACCGTTGAGGCGGTCAGTCAGAGTTCCGGTGCCACCAACAGGTATGGCTTGGATGATGATTATGTCTCTTTCGCGTTAGTAACAGAAACAGGAGAATCTGATAGTCACAGGGAAGTGATCGAGGCAGATGACCACGACAATTGGATTACAGTCATAGAGTAAGAGATGGAGTCTTTGGGTAGAAACCAATATGAAAATTACTCGATCTTCCAAAGGACTCCAAAGCAATAGGTTGCAGATGAGTCTTTCGCAAGAAAGACAATGAGCAGTACAAGGCAAGGTTAGTTGCCAAAAGATATGCTCAGAAGGAGGGTAATGACTATAATGAGATCTTCTCTCTTGTAGTCAAACATACATCTATTCGGATGTTATTGACGATAGTTGTTCAGTTTAATCTAGAGTTAGAGCAGATGGATGTTAAAACAACATTTTTACACGGTGTGCTGGAGGAGAAGATATACATGAAACAATGTTATATTCAGGAAGGTAAAGAAAACAAAGTGTGTCTTCTAAAGAGGTCCCTCTATGGACTTAAGCAGTCTCTCAGGCAGTGGTACAAGCGGTTCGACTCTTTCATGATTAAGGCCAAATACAACCGATGTGAGTATGATAGTTATGTACATTTTAAGCAAAAAGATGATCTGACATACTTGCTATTATATGTGGATGTTATGCTGATTGTTGCGAGAAACAAGACACATGTTCAGAAGTTTAAAGCTCAACTCAAGAAGGAATTTAACATAAAGGATTTGGGAGAAGTCAAAAAGATCTTAGATATAGAGATCACTCGAGACAGAGGCTTAGACAGACTTTGGTTATCCTATGAGAACTATGTTCTCGATGTATTAGAGAGATTCAATATGGCTGAAGCAAGACCAGTCACCACTGCTTTGACAGGTCACTTCAAATTATCCTCCAAACAGTGTCCACATCACTGGAAGAGGAGGAGGAGATGTCTCGAGTACCATATGCTAGGTCGGTGGGATCATTCCTGTATGCTGTGGTCTGCACTGGATCTGACTTAGCTTATGCAGTTAGTACAGTAAATCGGTTATGTCAAATTCAGGAAAGCAACATTGGGAAGCAGTGAAGTAGGTGCTACGATATCTGCGAGGGACTGCGAGAGTAGACTTGGTGTTTCAGAGATTGAAAACGGCGAAGCCTAGGAAACTACAAGGCTATGTTGATACAGAGTATGTAGGAGATCTTGATCAGCGAAAATTTATGACGGGTTATGTGTTTACAGTAACTGAGTGCGCCATAAGTTGAAAGGCAGAGTTACAAGATATAGTTACTCTTTCAATGACAGAGGCGGAGTACATGGTTGCAGTTGAGGCGTCAAAGGAAGCTTTTTGATTGAGAGGATTGGTTGAGACATTTAGTATCATACAAGATTCAGTTCGGGTTCATTGCGATAGTCAGATTGCAATTCATCTCGCTAAGAATCATAGGTATCACAAGCAGACGAAGCACATTGATGAGAGGTATCACAAAATAGTCAGCGCGTCATGGATGATAAGGTGATCGATTTGGTAAAGATCAACATGAAGAAGAATTCAGCAGATATGATGACGAAGACCATCCCGGTGGAGAAGTTCAGAGCATCTCTGAAATTCATCAAGATTCTCCAAAAGTAAAGTGGAGAACGGGCTCTTGAGAGGGAGGCATGTGAAGTCACAAAAGGGGGAGAAAGCAAAGCGAATAAAGTAGAGGCCAATTTCTACGAAAAACTCAATGAACATGAGTCAAGGTGGAGATTGTTAGTATTTGAAGTGCCTCATATTCATTGGAGAAGAATTCAGATTCAAGTGGAGTGTTACAAGCTTCACAAATCTGTAAGTCACATAGAGGGGGGGTGAATAGGTGGCAAGCTAATCTATTGTAAAACTAATATGGAATTAAAACTAATTATGCAAACTAAAGCAATTATGCAAACACACAAAGTATAACACAAGAGTGTAGTTGAATTTCCGGTGAAGGGCTCTGAACTATCTCCTCAAGATTCTTCTAAATTAAGAGTTAAGGTGCCTCTATGACTCTCTTGGTTGAATACAAATGTGAGCAAGCAAACCCAATCATATATTCAATTAAGTACAAATATATCAAGCATATAAAGAGATAAATAATATAAGCATGCAAGATATATAAACACAAGTGAGAGAGATATGAGCAATCGCAAACACGGAAGAATTGTTTTGAGATTCTAGCACACTTGCTCTATGTCCCCTCTTTCAACACTATGAAGGATTTCCACTAAAAATGATCCTGCAAGATTACTCAGTGCCGCAACACCTACAACGAGCTCCCTCAAGAACTCTTGGATCCGCAAGTCCCTCACTTATTTTCGCAAGAACAACACACGAAAGCACACTAGCTTGCTGAGGCCGCACCTCTACAAATTCTCAATACAAAGGGGTGAGACACTTGTGATCACTTCTCTTGATCACAAAAATAACTCTCATAACAAGTATCCTATAGGATGAATATAGCAATAAAAAGCTCAAATTTGTGTGAGAAAAACTTGGATAGATTTGGAGGTGAAAAACTCAAGAAAGCTTTCGATAAAAAACAAGAGATTCTTGAAAAACATTATCTGATTTGGAAATGAAAGTTCTAAAAACTTACTTAGAAACTCTGGAGAAGAGCTTTAGAAAATAACGTTAAAATCTTACCTAAAAATCTGACTAAAACGCCCTTTTATAGAGGCAGTAGAAAACTAGCCGTTATAGGCCAGATAAGCTTGTCTGTCGATCGGACGGTCAACCGCCCAACGGTCATATTTATGACCGTTGAGGTTGCCGGTCGACCGCCTGATCGATCACACCCAGGTCTTGACCGGTCGGTCGACCGAGGCAAGAACCAGAGGGCACAACTCTCTTGCCCATCGATTGCTCGGTCGACCGGGGCCAGATCCAGAGAGTAAACTCTCTTGATCTGTCGACCACCCGGCGATCGGCCCTCAGGCCAGGGCTTGTCCGCATTTCTGTGCACATCGGTCGACCGCTCGGTCGACCGACTTCTGATTCGGTCGACCGCTAGAAGCCTAGGTTTGGGTTTTTAGGGATTAAAACTTTGTCTTTTAATATCCTATAAAATCTCATAAAATCACATAAAATCCACAAAAATAGTTTCATTAAAATACTTTGAAGTACAAATATGTGTGATAAAAATCAATACATATTACAAGTAATTTGAACTATTTTTGAGGTATAGAAGTTAAAGCTTTTAAATAAAAATGGTATTTTTAAAAAAATCAACTTCTAATGAAAATACGATTTTTTCTAAAACTTGTTCAAATGCAAAAATAAGATATTTTAAACATTTTTGAAGCTTAGTGTGTATGGATATGATCTAATACACATTTAAGATGAAATATCTATGTTTTTGACAATTAAGCTTTAAACAAAGTTTTGATAAAAACAAAACTTAAAAGCATGAACTAGAAACATCAAATAAGTTTTTCTAAATATTTGAACCAATAATGTGTATGGATGAAATTCAAAACACATATAATGTTGGCCCAATGGCCTTCCACTCTAGTTTTGATGATGATCAACACTCATATAGTTATGTTTACTAATATTCTTGTGTTTCTAAGTTTCAGATCATTAACAGGATATTAGTTGGTGATTAGCTTCAACAAGATGATTAGAAGCTTATCATGGTGATTCCGGTGCCAAAGCTTAAAGATCATACCTTTGCACTTGGAGGATCACGCGTTTGGGATCGAGTCTACTTGAAGATGGAAGATCGACAAGAAGACTTAGGTATCCTAGTGTAGTTAGTTTAGTTTATGTGTTTAGATCCATTTGTAAAGCTTAGTTTAGTTGGTATGCTCAAGTGCACAAAACACACACGTTTCATGATTTGGTTTTGGTTTTCATGAATAATAGATCAAAACAAGTTTACATATGTTATATGTATAGTAGATGTTCTCTATTTATACATACATGCTTTGACTTGGTAAACAAACTTATTTTGACTATCCTATTCATGCTTTGGAAAAATCAAGTTTGATAAAAATACAAGTTTTGTTTTTTTGATAAAATTGGCAAGACACAAAAATGAATTGATATGATTGATATATGTCTTGAAATTTTTATCACATGTTTATGTTTCAACATAAAATGATAAAACAATTTTTATGGTATTTTTAAAAGAGATAAAAGATTTTTTTAGAAAATATTTTTCCAAATTTTTCTGACCTGGTTTTGTGCTGACAGGCTGGTCGGCCGACCGGACCGGTCGACCGCACCAAGGGCCGGTCGACCGAGCCGGTCGACCGACGTGCACAGACGTGCACGTCTGTTAGGCACAGTGGACGATCGACCGGGCCGGTCGACCGGGCCTGAGAGCTCTGCTCTCGGTTTATTTCGGTCGACCAGACCGGTCGACCGATGTTGCCCAACGGTCACATTTTTGACCGTTGGCGGTCGACCGGACCGGTCGACCGGCAGTTGGTCAGACTGCCACATCAGCCTAACGGCTAGTTTTTCCTAAGGGCTATATATACCCCATTTCTCCATTGTTTTAGATAAGAATTTTTGAGCTAAAAATTTTCAGTTTTCTGAAGAGTTTAAAAGAGTTTTAAAAGAGTTTTTAAGTCAAAAAGATTTCATCTTATTTGTTTTTGGGTTTTTGGAAAATCAAAGAAAGCTAGGGTTTTGGGAGATTGTTTTGTTTTTCATTTTCTAACATTTACAAGTGATTTCCCAAATAGTTTTTCTTTGTTGCTGGTTTCCAAAAACACCTTGTTTCCACACTTGAGCTATATCATCTATCCTAAACTATTAGGATCTTGTTTTTGTGGAAAAAGAAAAGAGAAAAAGAAAGAGAGAAGTTTGAGATTGTTGTTGTAAACCTCTTGTGTTGTAACCCTCCTTTTATTTGTGAATCCCTCTTCGGTAGAGGTGATCGGAGTGGTATTGATTTGGATCCCTCAAGTGTGAGGTGATTGGGATTGTGTTTGTAAGCCTCTTAGGTAGAGGTGTGGTTGTTGATTGATACCTCTAGTGTGAGGTGTTGTGGTTTGTATTGAGAGAGGAGTTCGGTACTCCTTGGGTTGTAAGAAATCCTCTTCGGTAGAGGTTCCCTCGGTGGGAGTTGAGATAGTGGAAATCCTACACGGTGGTGTAGGCGGGGATGTAGAGCAAGGTGCTCGAACCTCGAAACAAATCTTGGTGTTTGCGTATTGATCCATTGTCTCTCTAACTCTCTCTCTTATATTTGTGCAAAGCATCATATTCATATCATATCATATTTGCTTGTGTTGTGCATATTTCATATTGCCTTGCATTTATCCATATTGCTATTCATTCTTATATGCTTGGCTTGATTGTGTGTATTTTATATTGCTTGGATTGCTTGTGTGTGTGTGCGCCTAACTTATACTCATCCAACAAGAGCTTCACATAGCACCTCAACCCATTTCAAGGGGAATCAAGAGGAGTTAGTCCAGAGCCTCGCAAGGGAAATTCGGCTACACTTGTTGTATTGTATCAAGTTTGTGCAACATTTGCATTAGCTTCCGCATTTAGCGCACTTAGTTTGCATTTAGTTTATTAGATTAGCACTTACACCTATTCACCCCCCCTCTAGGTGTTTTTCAATTGGTATCAGAGCTAGTGCTCCTGATATTAGGCTTAACATCCTAGGAGTGAGATCCATTTGCTTGCTAATCTCATTTGCATTTGATTGTTTGCACATATTTAGTTTATACCATGGACTTCATGACCCCACCTAGTTTTGACCCTTCCAACATTGATGTTTGGAAGTATAGGATGTCCATGTACCTAAAGACCCTAGGTTTGCATGTCTTCCTTGCCGCCACCAAGAGATGTTATCTTGGTGATGGTAATCATATAAGGGCCAATGCACAAGCCCTAGAGGCTATTAGAAGCACATTACCTAAAGATTATCTTATGTGTGTTTCTAATCTTGATTCCGCTTTTGCAGTGTGGAACAAGTTGACTACAACCACCACCTCCAAGCTTCAAGTCCAAATCCAAGAAGAGGAATCTAGTGGAGAATCCAACTCTATATGCTACATGGTCCAAGGGAATGACTCCCTTGAGGTACATTCGGAATCTCAACTAGATAGTAATGATTGTGCCAGTTCTTCAAATGATTATGTTGATCCTCATGCTTTGAATGAAGAACTTTCAATTGTTTGTGAAAAACTTATAGAAAAATATAAGATTTTGAAAAAGGAAAGTCTAGGCCTTGAAAAAGAAAATAAGAGTTTGCATGCTAGACTTACCAATGTTTTGCAAGAAAAGGTTGAGGTCTATAATGAAAGGGATTCATTAAAATCTCAACTTGATCTTGCACTTGAAGAAAATAACTTTTTGAAAAATAAAAATGATTGCCATGTTCTTTTGAAGAAAAATGAAAACTTGTCTTCAAAAGTAGATTTTGTTTTAAAAGAGAATGTTGATTTGAAAAATAAAATTATTTCTATTTCAAATGAGTTGAATGCTTGTTTAGATAAGAATATGGTTTTGCAAAATAAAATTGATGCTCATGTTTGCCATGCTAGTGTAGCCTCATCATCTAGACTACCTAATGCATGTACCTCTTCTTCTAAGATTAATGATGATATTTGTATGCTAAAGAAGAGAGTAGATTGTTTGGGCTCCACTATGAGCCAATGTGCTAAGAACCATACACGCTTGGAATCCTTGGCTCGAAAGAAACAAGTTCCATCCTCTATGCATGCACACCCTCCACGGCATACACATGCTCCTCACGGACACACCCATCACATGTATGCTCATGTGTACACATGTACACATGTACACATTGTGACCGAAAAGGCCATCTTGCTAAATTTTGCTATGATCGTTTACATGTTGAAAATTTAGCCAAGAAATTTGTTTGGGTTAGAGAAGGGACTAACCCTCATGGACCCAACAAGATGTGGGTACCAAAGACCACCCCTCCTTTGTTTAATGTAGGTGTGGGCTCTCACATGACGTGAGAGTGATAGCACCTTGGAGTGGATGCGTTCCGTACTTAAAGGAAATCATATGGATGCATCACTTTCAAGGGAAGAGATGGTGGAGAGGACCACCAAGTTTTGGAGACAAGGAGAGTTGCCTTGAGGTTTTGGTAACGATTCCTAAACTCCCATGCTTTTAATATTCATTGTTTATAGCATGTTTTTGATGTCTATGGATTAGTATGTTCATTCCATGTTTATTAGATCCTTGACATACATATATAGTATTTGAGACACACATGCTTATATGAACCCATAATTAGTGTTCTCACTTTTGTTTGAGCTATAATGTACATCATGAATCTAATACATGTGAATTCACATAATAATCATGTTTTAGTTTTCCATGATGACTTTTATCATGATGATTTTTATATGTGTTTTTGATGCTTCATGTTTTGAATATATGTTTAAGTGTTAGTTTTCATTAAGACTAGTTATATACTTGTACATAGAGTGGGCTACAAATAAATCTATATATAGTTGGAATTGAATGCTTATTTGAACCCATTAGATGTGCTAGTATAGTCTAGTTTTGATGATTCATACATATTAAACTTGTATTCTCATTTTTGAATTTGCTTTATGATTGTTTATTTCACTTCATGTATATGTTTGTATTGCCAAACTTAAAGATATACATGTATACCCCTTGAGTCATTTGCCTTTCATGCAAATCTATATTATGGACTCAAATTGTGTTTAGGGATATGTATGTATACTTCTTGTGTTGACAATTCATACATATACCTTGAAATGAAAATTGCCTTGATGAAAATTTAGCTTATCATGATTTTCATGTTTTTCATGTGTTCAATATTTAACTTCATGTATATGTCTATCTTATCCAAACTATTGACTATACATGAGTATCCTTTTTGAGCCACGTGCCTTCATGCATATATTTTGTGGACTCGTTATGTTTTGGATATGTATGTATACTTTAGTTTGTATTAGACATACATATGCCTTGAAGATTAAATAAGGAGTTTTATATGATTTTCATGTTTTTGATGGAATTATGTTTTAAGGAATAATTGAGCTTAATGAAATATTTTTCATAATTATGATCTTCACATATTATTTGTACACTCATATCTATTGCTCATGTTTTGTTTCTCATGAGTTATGCTTTATTGGTTAGAGTGATGATTATCATGTGAATTTCAATTTTGTTTTATTCCTTACTTGAAGGATTTCGTGCTAGTTAACAAGTTTTCCATTTAACTAGTTGCGGTGTTCTTCATTTTGGTAGTGATTTTCAAACAAAACTACATTTTCAAATCTATCTTTGAAAACCCCTACCTTCTAAGGGCGGTAGGATGGGAGATCATGTTCATGTATGCCCTAAATTGAAAATCTTTAAAACTTGAATTATGATTGGGTGGTAGATAATATGATGTATACACTTGAACTTATTGTTATGTCAATTGGTATCATTGAACTCTTTCAATTGATATCATTTTGATCTTCTTGTATACTCATATATGTTTTGTATGTATGTATGCTTTAAATTCCAAGTATATCAATTTCTATTGGTATCTATTTTTCATACATATATATGTTTGTGTTTATGCTAGTGCTTGAGTTTCAATTTTGTTTAAATTGATTACTTTTAAATTGTTATCAAGACTATGCATGACTTTAGTTTGTATTTCATAAAGGGGGAGAAAATATGATTTTGTATTTCAATTGGTATTTGTACTCCCACACTTTATGATTAAAAGTTGTTTATATGTTTTAAAATGAACAATTCTTACAATTGGTATCAATGTTTCTATGTAAAATCTTTTCAATTGGTAAAATATTTACAATTGGTATCATATTTAAGAAATTCAAAATTTGCTTTGGTTTCAAGATTCATGTTTAAGAATTCAAGACTTATGTTTAATTACAATTGGTATTTTCAAAATTTTTGTTTAAAGAAAATATTCAAAGTTTTGATTTGTATTTCCTATATGCAAGGAGAGCTTAACATCTCTCTTACATATAGATTCAAGTTGAGTATATTATAAATTGAGGAGCTTGACAACTCTTCTTTATATGATATACGTGTGTAGGGGGAGCTTCACATCTCCTCTTATGCATTACATAATATGTGTTATGTGAATTGGGGCTTGTCATCCCTTCTTCATGTAATGCATATGTGTAGGGAAGCTAACTTAGCGTCTTCCTCTTCATGAATGTATATAGCATATAACATATATTGATCCTTGTTTATTGGTATCAAGATGCTTCATTGACATATTTTTAATTGATATCATGTTTGTAGTCACCCCTTATTGATTTTGTTTTTTGTTTTAGACAAAAAGGGGGAGAACATTGTCTTTTATTGTTTTGTTTGACATAAAGGGGAAGAAAGATTTTTACCTCTCGTTTTATTTATGGTTTTGATTGACAAAAAGGGGGAGAAAGATTTATGAAGTTTTATATGCATGCTTATGTTTATGCATATATTATGTTTTAATCTCAAGAATATTAAGTTTAATCGTTTTATAGAGTTTGTTTTGTAATTGGTATCTAGAGGTTATTTTGTTTTGAATATTCCATTTGATATCTAGAACCATTCATTGTTTATGCATACGCATGTTTCATGTTTAATATTCATTGCATATATTTATTGTTTATCCCTATGCATGAGTTAAGGGGGAGCTTCCTTGAAGCTTATCTTTAATCCATGCATATATAACTCCATGAGTTTTGTCATCATCAAAAAGGGGGAGATTGTTGGCCCAATGGCCTTCCACTCTAGTTTTGATGATGATCAACACTCATGTAGTTATGTTTACTAATATTCTTGTGTTTCTAAGTTTCAGATCATTAACAGGATATTAGTTGGTGATTAGCTTCAACAAGATGATTAGAAGCTTATCATGGTGATTCCGGTGCCAAAGCTTAAAGATCATACCTTTGCACTTGGAGGATCACGCGTTTGGGATCGAGTCTACTTGAAGATGGAAGATCGACAAGAAGACTTAGGTATCCTAGTGTAGTTAGTTTAGTTTATGTGTTTAGATCCATTTGTAAAGCTTAGTTTAGTTGGTATGCTCAAGTGCACAAAACACACACGTTTCATAATTTGGTTTTTGGTTTTCATGAATAATAGATCAAAACAAGTTTACATATGTTATATGTATAGTAGATGTTCTCTATTTATACATACATGCTTTGACTTGGTAAACAAACTTATTTTGACTATCCTATTCATGCTTTGGAAAAATCAAGTTTGATAAAAATACAAGTTTTGTTTTTTGATAAAATTGGCAAGACACAAAAATGAATTGATATGATTGATATATGTCTTGAAATTTTTATCACATGTTTATGTTTCAACATAAAATGATAAAACAATTTTTATGGTATTTTTAAAAGAGATAAAAGATTTTTTTAGAAAATATTTTTCCAAATTTTTCTGACCTGGTTTTGTGCTGACAGGCTGGTCGGCCGACCGGACCGGTCGACCGCACCAAGGGCCGGTCGACCGAGCCGGTCGACCGACGTGCACGTCTGTTAGGCACAGTGGACGGTCGACCGGGCCGGTCGACCGGGCCTGAGAGCTCTGCTCTCGGTTTATTTCGGTCGACCGGACCGGTCGACCGATGTTGCCCAACGGTCACATTTTTGACCGTTGGCGGTCGACCGGACCGGTCGACCGGCAGTTGGTCAGACTGCCACATCAGCCTAACGGCTAGTTTTTCCTAGGGGCTATATATACCCCATTTCTCCATTGTTTTAGATAAGAATTTTTGAGCTAAAAATTTTCAGTTTTCTGAAGAGTTTAAAAGAGTTTTAAAAGAGTTTTTAAGTCAAAAAGATTTCATCTTATTTGTTTTTGGGTTTTTGGAAAATCAAAGAAAGTTAGGGTTTTGGGAGATTGTTTTGTTTTTCATTTTCTAACATTTACAAGTGATTTCCCAAATAGTTTTTCTTTGTTGCTGGTTTCCAAAAACACCTTGTTTCCACACTTGAGCTATATCATCTATCCTAAACTATTAGGATCTTGTTTTTGTGGAAAAAGAAAAGAGAAAAAGAAAGAGAGAAGTTTGAGGTTGTTGTTGTAAACCTCTTGTGTTGTAACCCTCCTTTTATTTGTGAATCCCTCTTCGGTAGAGGTGATCGGAGTGGTATTGGTTTGGATCCCTCAAGTGTGAGGTGATTGGGATTGTGTTTGTAAGCCTCTTAGGTAGAGGTGTGGTTGTTGGTTGACACCTCTAGTGTGAGGTGTTGTGGTTTGTATTGAGAGAGGAGTTCGGTACTCCTTGGGTTGTAAGAAATCCTCTTCGGTAGAGGTTCCCTCGGTGGGAGTTGAGATAGTGGAAATCCTACACGGTGGTGTAGGCGGGGATGTAGAGCAAGGTGCTCGAACCTCGAAACAAATCTTGGTGTTTGCGTATTGATCCATTGTCTCTCTAACTCTCTCTCTTATATTTGTGCAAAGCATCATATTCATATCATATCATATTTGTTTGTGTTGTGCATATTTCATATTGCCTTGCATTTATTCATATTGCTATTCATTCTTATATGCTTGGCTTGATTGTGTGTATTTTATATTGCTTGGATTGCTTGTGTGTGTGCCTAACTTATACTCATCCAACAAGAGCTTCACATAGCACCTCAACCCATTTCAAGGGGAATCAAGAGGAGTTAGTCCAGAGCCTCGCAAGGGGAATTCGGCTACACTTGTTGTATTGTATCAAGTTTGTGCAACATTTACATTAGCTTCCGCATTTAGCGCACTTAGTTTGCATTTAGTTTATTAGATTAGCACTTACACCTATTCACCCCCCCTCTAGGTGTTTTCATATAAAACATGTAAACTTGTTTTGATGAACTCTATTCATGAAACATAAAAGACATCTATGATTGAAACGGGAAAATAATAAAGAGTTAAAATTAGAAAGTCTTAGTCTCGTTTCAATGTAACCGTGTAGTAAGGGCTAGACAGGTTGATCCACAGAGAAGGATGCGATGGAAGCTTTTCGGAACGATTTTCTCTAACAATTAACTTGTAAAAGAAGAAATTATGATTGTAAGTAAATATTTTAAATAGAAGGAATAAGCATAGCCAACTAATCATCTATCACAACCAAACACTAGCCTATCAAGAATAAATATCATGTTAAACCTATAAAGATTAACCCTAGATTATTGCTTCAAATCCAAGAAAGAAAAGTAAGAAAGAGATTAAACCCTGTTGGTAGTACACTAGATAAAACTAAGTATTGGTTTATCAAAATCCCAAAGTATAGTTTAAGAAAAACAGTTTTAACTTAACGTTAAACCATCAAAGCATCTAAGTATAAACCAAGAATAATTATTAAATAGTATACCCTAAACCTAGTTTAACTCAATTCATGACTAATCTTCAAAAAATTATTATTTACTTACCCTAGGATTTTTAACATGCATAGAGTTCAATCAATTTATCGTCATAGATCTAGGTTTTAGTTGGTGGAGAGATTAGCAAGCTACTAAAGAATTAGTTACACATAATTATGGTGGAATTTAGTATGGTATTTAAAGATTGTATAAAAGAGATGAAACTAGAATAAAAGAGACACAAATTAAAATAGCAAAGAGATTGAAAAAGAATAATGATCTTTATTGAATCTGTCACCAACTCAGTACAAAGCCTTCTCCTTTCTTCAACTCTTCTTCAAAGTAAAAAAATAAAAACTAAAAAAATACAAGTAAATTTAGAAAGAAAGAGGATCTAAAGGAAACCCTAAACTTGAGTTTCTGAGATCTGCCCTTCCTCTGTTGCTCTGCAGGGGTATTTATAGGAAAAAATCAGAAGAATAGAAAGCGTATGAAGATAGGAGGAGCTAAATATTTTTGAATTTGGATTCTCCTCTTATCTCTAAACATGTTTTGACTTATCTGTAGAAATTCAATTCTGATCTGTAACTTATTATCGTGTTGATCGTTGAATATGGCTTATCAGACGGCTGAATTGGAAAGTGTGATCACATAAGAGTTGTAGTCCTTCAAGTCTTCTTTCTGGAGCATCTTGAATCATCAAATTTGAGTTTCGATAGAGAAAGTTATGATTAAAATTATAAAGAGTGTCCAGTCTGAATCCGAATTAAATTCAGATTTTCTCTCATTTATCTTTATCTTGTGGTGCAAGCAACCTTGTTCAAATAGAAGTCCATCTCTATCTTTAATTAGGATGATGATTCATCTTGTTCTATCTTTCTCCTCCTCTAGATTTGAAAAGTAATTAGGAGTCCTTATTTATCTTTCTCTTCATCCCGTAGATTTTAAATTAATAATTTAAAATCTAAGTTTAGATTAGGTTAGATAAGATAGAAGCTTCTAAATTACTAAAATAAATAATGAATGTGGACTTGTAGGCTTTTTGGGCTTCAATTGAGCTTCATTTATTTATTCTTTAATTACTCAATGTCTGCACAAAACTAAACAATAAAACATTAGGTTGCAGTGCTTTATAAAAGAATAAGTAAGAAAATATGATGATAAATATGTACTTTTGACTATATATCAATCTACTTTGAAGCTCAAAATCAAAACGGTATTTTCTAAAATCAAAATTATTCATATGAAAACACTATATAAATTTTGTTTGTGTATATGTGCTTGAGCAATCCACAACTAATCTATCATTTACATCTTGTCTAAAACAAAAATCTTAAACTTACAAATATGACACAAGACTTGAGAATCTTCTCTTGAAAATCTTCTTCTCCATCTTGACTTGGTCTACACTTTTGATCTGTGAGCTAGACTCTTCTTGAGTACTTGATACGCGAGCTCTTGAATCAACACGTGCTAGATTTAAAACTTGACTATGAATCTTTCATTGAAGCAAAACACAGACTAAGATCTTAATTAAATATCTGAAACTATATAAATACAAGATCATTAGTACTATAAATACATGAGTTAATCATCATCAAAACTAGAGTGATGAGCCTTTGGGCCAACAAAATCAAGTACGAATGTGTACATGTATTGTGCATGTTATTAGTCGACTAATAGGTCTTATTAATCGATAGATCATGGGATAATCGACTAATACTTTGGTATAGCCGAATAAGTCATGCAACAGAGAGTTGGATTCTCAGATTGCATTACAATAGTCGACTAGACTCTGGGTGTAGTCGACTAATATTGGGTATTAGTCGATTAATAAATTACCCTAGTCGACTAATACAGGTTCTGACAGTTTTCTAAAATGGATCTGTTTCATGTTTTGGTTTGGATACGAGTTTTCTATTTCTCTGAGGCGGTGCTGATTTGATTATTTGAGTTTGTAAAGGACTAGGATCATCTTAGGTGTCTATATAAACCCCTTGAGAGTTGCCTTTTGAAGGTGTTTCAAGAAGAGTCAAGAATTCAAGAGAATTTCAGATTTTCACTATTTAGAGTTGTGAGAGAGAGATCTTCTTGTAACTCTTTTATTTTCTTCTCTATTTTCAATAAAGATTTCTCCCCTCCTCTCTGTGAACGTAGGCACATTGCCGAACCACGTTAGTTTTTTTTACTTTGTTTGTGTAGTTTCAATTGCTTACTAGTGATAAATCTTCTACGCTCCCGCTTCCGCTGCCGAGTCTTCGACTCGGTATTTCTCTGTTGTTTGATCAGTGATAGATCATTAACAGTATGCACACTATTTAGCAGAATGTAGAAATCTCTAGCATGCATAGGCAACCGAGATTTGACAAATGAACTAATTGTACAAATACAACATACGTGACACTGCTCTACATCTACAGAAACTAATACACAGGTATGGCAAATGCACTGATAATAGTAGGGATCTATGTAGCATGGATGCTCCTATCATGGATCTGTGTCGTGTCCGAAACGTGTCCGACACACGTGTCAGACACACATGTCATGTGTATCTTTAAGAATTTATCGCGTGTTCGCTTGTGATGTTCAGTTCAATGTGCCGTGTCCATGCAGCATAGGTAGGGATCAGAAATTTAGTGAAAAAATAGAAAATATTTCAATGACGTTAATTTGTATGATAATTTTGGTATATAATCTACTTGTTCATTATGCTACCAAGCCTAGGTCTCTAAATATCAACAATATAGTTATACACAAATGTCTGAAGGACTTGGGCACCATCACAAAAGACTATCCTTCTAGGTGGAGTTGCCCAAATCCTTATATACCCAAGATCATTCACATGTCTAATCGACGTGGGACTATTTGTTCGACTCAAATCCCAACAATCCCCCTTGAATAAAGAGTCTCCCTACAAGCTCAATTTTTCTTCACAATGGAAGATCAAATGCTCGATCGAGATCCAACTCTTCACTGCATGGAAAGACACGCTTTACGTGAAGCACCAACTGCAGCCGGCCACTCCTTTATACTGCGTGGGTGACGGCATACCCATTGCAAAGGAGCACCACTGCTAAATATCTCGCGAGTCAAATTGCTTTACATGGGCTCACTATTGCATCTTCTTGCACCAAATTGGGGGAATCAACAACATCGAATATCACCCACACACACGACTAAGTTCGGGACATTACTCTGATACCAATTAAAGGACTTAGGGCATCATCTCAAAAGACTAGCTTTCTAGGTGGAGTTCCCCAAATCCTTATATACCCAAGACCATTCCCACGTCTAGCCAATGTGGGACTATTTATTCGACTCAAATCCCAACAATGTCCTCCTCCAAAAATTATACATTCATTGTATGAGGGCAGAAAATGGCCTTATGTCTTCCAAATGCTATAGAGTAAGGGCCTTATACGTTTACCTTCAGCATATAAACAAACTCTCGTTTCACTCGCTATTGCTTATGTGCAAAATTTTGGCATATCTTATACATGGTTAGTTAACGTTACCTTGGAGGTATAAGTAAATTATACCCAGTACTTGGTATAGATCTATACCTTTCTCCAAATAATACCAAATAGTTTTGAAAAATATGGAACTACAATGGACAGTAGGCTACCACAAGATGCACTGAAACACCTATAGCTATTACAGTATTACTTATATTGGATAAGAGAAAATTGTACAAATGTAAACTAATAGACCAAATCTGATGCAAATCAAAGATTCGGTCAGCCTAGGGACCGAAATTTAATCTCTCCTGTAGCCTATGATTCACAAGCCCTTCAAAGTTCAAACTTCACTCATCTATAAAGCTCACCTACACTGAAAACCCATTGCATGGAAACCCAGCAGACCAAAATTCCAAACCATGTCCAACAATCAACATGCACCCTATAGCCTCTCCTTCTCTACCATCCTTTACTCTCTTTCCCAAACTCCCCATAGACTCAGAAGAAGAATGTTAGTCACTTACACGCCAGACCAAGAACTGAACCCAGTAAGGCAAAGATCGGGAGCTGACATGAAGAGAAAACTAGAGTGGTATGACCTGGTGTCCCTTGGCATCGGAGGAATGCTTGGTGCTGGAGTCTTTGTCACCACTGGTCATGTCGCCCATGAAATCTCAGGCCCTGCAGTCTTTATTTCTTATATAATTGCAGGAATATCAGCCCTTCTTTCTTCATTGTGCTACACTGAATTCTCCGTAGAGATTCCTGTGGCTGGTGGTGCTTTTAGCTATCTAAGAGTTACCTTTGGTATAAATATTTTTTGTGCAAATTTGCATTAAATCTTCTCTTAAAATTTTTGGATGCATGAGTTTTTTTACTTTCTCAAAATTTCATGGCTTAGGAGAGTTTGTGGGCTACTTCGGAGGAGCTAATTTGTTGCTGGAATATGTTTTGTCTAATGCTGCGGTTGCGAGGAGTTTTACAGAATATTTAACCTCTACTTTCGGTTGGGATGACCCAAACTCTTGGAGGCTTGAAGTGGATGGGTTGGCTGAAGGATACAACATGCTGGATTTCCCTGCTGTTCTTCTTGTTCTTCTCCTCACACTTTGCTTGTGTCATAGGTAATTACGATTTGTTAGCATCTTTTTGATTGATATCTTGCTGATCTTTATTTGTAGTGTTTTGTTTCTTAGCGCATGCTTCTATTATGTAGTTTCTTTTTTGGTGCTTTTAAGCTTTAGTGCAGTAATGACATGGTGGGTGCTTATTCATCTTTTATTTCCTTATCTGGAGTTAACTGCTTTTGATTGGCAAATCTGTTAATGATATTGCTCTCTCAACGCATCTCAAATTTCTATATTTTATGGCAATATTATCGTGAGGCTTGGTCATTATTATCTATTTTAGAGGTCAGTTACTAAATTTTTTTTCTCGTTTGTGGAATGATATGCCTATTTTGTTTGGGTGCAGTACGAAGGAGAGCTCCATGCTTAACCTTGTAATGACAGTCTTCCATGTGATCTTCTTTGTGTTTGTTATTGTTGCTGGTTTCTGCAATGGGAGCCCAGGGAACCTGATAAGGCCTACAGGACTGGCTCCTTTCGGCGTGAGAGGTGTTCTTGATGGGGCAGCAATAGTATACTTCAGCTATATCGGCTATGACTCAGTGTCAACGATGGCAGAAGAGATAAGGAACCCCGCAAAGAGCCTTCCTGTCGGCATTGCTGGATCTGTCCTGATTGTTTCTACTCTCTATTGTCTCATGGCCTTGGCCTTATCCTCCCTGGTTCCCTACAATGAGGTAATAAAGGATTCCGAAATATACCAAACGATGCGACAATAGCTCTGTTTATTTTTTTTCTTTAATTATGAAATACATATAGGTATTCTATAACATCAACTTGTGTCCCAATTTCTAATATATATCTAAGAAAATGTTAATGGTTCCTCGAATATTGTTCATTATTTGTTTATCCAACTTGCTGTTATTTCCTTCACTTTTATGGTAATTAAGTAACCAGATACAACCTCAAGTTATGTGACATAAAACTACTACTATATTGGATGACCTGATAAATTGTTTTGATTCTAGATATCCGAGAGAGCATCCTTCGCTACTGCATTCCAAAAGACTACGGGGTGGAAGTGGGCAGGCAATGTCATAGGAGCTGGGGCGAGCTTGGGCATCATCGCATCCCTCCTGGTTGCGATGCTAGGCCAGGCTAGGTACTTGTGTGTTATAAGCAGGGCTCGGCTTGTCCCGCTTTGGCTGGCAAAGGTGCACCCTTCTACTGGGACTCCTATGAATGCAACCATCTTTTTGGGTAGGTAGTAATGCTACAAATCTCCTTCAAAAGTCTCAATCAAAAAAATCCTTTGCAATCCAAAAAAGAACAGGAAAATAAATAAAAGGAGAAGCAACATTAAAGGAAACTCTAATGCTTTCTTGCTTTTGAAGTATATTGATAAATAAATATCGTAGTGATTACTCCAATAAGACTAGAATCGCATTATGATGGCTCTTGTTCGGATAGCAAGCTGCCATCTAACGAGATCCAGCAAGAGCTTAGCATCTTGATGGGTCATGAGGTTTTTGTCCCAATGTCTCATTATCAGCTGAAATACTATAAAAGACATCAATATTGTTAATTACTCATAAGCATTTATAAACAATAATATTCTTCTCCATATGATCATGAAATCTTATAACTTGGCTGTATCGTGAACACTGTTCAATCTCCTCAACGAGTGCGCCAAAAATTAATAATTGAGAATGCAAACTGTAAATCTGTTCTGCTTGATAGCTTGTCCTGCATGACCTAAACACACAAATAAATCAGAATTCAGAACTTTAAGATTCTTTCGTACAATAGGTCTTTATCAGACAGCCGTCTTCTCATGTGCATAATGTTGTTTATTGGTATATTAGCCATTAATAATGCTGAGCAACATTAACAATTTGAATTTTTGGATCTAAATGGTTATCTTATTCAGTGTATTACAAACTCACATATCTGTTCCTTGACTGGTGCAGGGATATGCACAGCATCAATTGCACTCTTCACAGAACTTGACATTGTTCTCGAAATGATCTCAATTGGCACCCTGCTCATATTCTACATGGTGGCCAACGCACTTGTCTATCGCCGTTATGTGAAACTGAGCAGGAACCGTCCCCTCCCGACTCTTCTTTACCTTCTGCTGCTCACCTCAACCTCCATTGGCTTCTCGCTATCATGGAAGCTCGAAGAGAGCTACTGGTGGGGCCTGCCCTTCTTTGGAGGAGCCTCGATTGCCATAACGGCCTTCTTTCACCACAGAGTCCCTTGCCACCGCAGACCGTCAGAGTGGTCTGTGCCATTGATGCCATGGCCAGCTGCGGCGTCAGTTTTCCTCAATGTGTTCCTCATGACCACACTGAAGGAGAGGTCTTTCATGAGGTTTGCAGTGTGGAGCAGTGTGATCACAGTGTTCTATTTGTTGTACGGGGTTCATTCAACTTATCTCGCGGAAGAGATGGAGATGGAGATGGAGTTGTCAGTAGAGATGGAAGAGAGTCATGGAAACCAAAACCAATTTGCTCAGCAGAACAAAATTGAAGTGCAGATTCATTAGTTCTCCATAGAAGTTTAGGCCCTTGTTGCTTGATTCAAGGAGTAGGGTCTTCTTTTTTGCCTTTTTTGAACTTTTGCTCCTCAGCCTTACACCTATCATTATTATTAGATCTCTCAACTGTGGGCAATACAATCCTCAGAGAGTCTGGGAGTCTAAGCTACTTAGCCTTCTCTTTTGTGCAGAAGAGGTTTCTCTTGATTGGCTGTTGGCATTTGGCGAGTGTGCTGGTGGGCTTTGGTGCCATCAGTTTTGCTTTCTCAATCAACTTGTAATTTTCAACCCCAAAAGTTAAAATGGATACTGGAGTGCTTCATCATTACCTAGTGTCCTTTACCTGTAGTGCTCCATCATTGTTTCGTGGTTTTCTTACCATCTTTCTCCACTGATTTTTGGGAAAACCCCTGTATTATAAAGGGTTTTGCAGTGAACCTTCCTATTCTATTAGATTGGCCAATTTAATCCATTTTTCTATCAGATTCAAAAAAAATAAATGAATAAAAAGAAGAGAATGAAGAGAAAAAAAATCCAACCATTTTTAGCACTTGTTTAGCTACTCTTTAACGTCTGGCCTCAATAGCGTTCTTTATGTCTCTACATGTATAGCCAGGACAATATATGTAGCTGGCCATGGCGACCGACCACTTTTGATTGTTTTTTCTTTTTATTCTTTGGACCCGCTGTTGTGCCAACGACAACAACCTGATGAAGAATCCCTGAATCTCCCAAGCACGAAGAACAGTTCCCAACACAGCACAAATACCAAACACCAGAGAAAACACACGCAAACAACGATCTAACGAGGTTCGACCTCAATGCCTACGTCCCCGGGGCAACCAAAAGAGAGATTTAATACTTTGGAAGAAGATTACAATACTAGCAGCTTCTCTGATCTCAAGAGAGCTCCAGAATTTTCAGCCTTCAAGATCTTTCTCAAAGATACAAACCCTAGAAAATACAACAGCCCTTTAAATAGGGTTCAAAATAACCCTTCCCGAAAAACAGCAGACCCGCTTGTCGGTCGACCGACCCCTTGCACCGGTCGACCGGTCGGTCGACCGGGTGCCCAACAGAGAGTTGAGTCACTACAGTCGGTCGACCGGGCGGTCGACTGAGCTCCTCCTGCGGTCGACCGGGCCGGTCGACCGAAACACCTGTTCTGCTGCTGTTTGGCTATTTCCTGGCTGCTTCTTCCTTCGTCCTTTTGTCGTCGACTTCCTCGGCGATCACTCGACGACCCTTCGACGATCCTTGTCAACTTCCTCAGCAATACTTCTCTCTTTCCAACAATTCTCCACCTCGGCGAAGATTCTTCCAAATCTGAGCTGAACTCCAACGTACCCCAGTCTATCACCTGGCGAAATCGACACACAATCTCGGCTTGCACGCACCAGACGAAATCGACACACGATCTCGGCTTGGAATCTTTAGCTCAACTATCCGTGGAAAACATCGTACATGCCTTCCCTGCACTTCACCTTAGGAGAACTTCCATACATGCCGATCACCATACTGTGGCTCCTTCTCCGCAACTTCACGACCTCACGAAGACTTCTTATGAGCCAACACTGACCTCCAACTGACTAGCTCTATCTAGTCTACCTGTCTTTCACTGACGGTCCAACCAAGTCTGCGTAGAGCACACTAAACATCATCGGCTTCAACTGGATGCACACCACTCCTTATGCAAGCTCAACATCTTCTCACCGGAAGATCACCTGTTCATCGAGATCACAATACCTCACCTCTACGTGAAGTCCAACTGGCCACAACACTTCACCTCTATGTGAAGCCTCTCCACCTCTACGTGAAGTTCCATCAGCCACAACTCTTCACCTCTACGTGAAGATCCAAACAGCTTCTCGAGAACCCAAATAGCTTCATAAGAGTTGCATCACCAAATGGCTGCGCCTTTACGGCTGTCTACGTACCTTGCCCAAAGGATCAAGCCAACCGTAGTTCATTAGAAATGAGCTTCATCAAGCTCAAGCACTGCTACCTATATTTGCAGCAGTGAACCTGTCTGACTGAGTCATATGAACCTCTTCCTGACCATCATGGAGAACAACAGTCTTCAACTTGAGCTTGTCGCGATCACAAGCTTGAGATTCATGTTTCTTTCCCCACAAGCGTGGTTTCACCTTGGTTCCAATGGCTGCAAACAACTCGACATCCTCAACAATATTTTCAACCTGTTCAGCATCACCCTTGGTTTCATGATCTTCACCCGGTGTCACATCCGATGAAGTCTTCACTGATGCCGAACCAACTGGAGATGATGGAGTAGCATCAACCTCCACCCGCTGCGATACTTCCTTGGTCTCCGTCCTCTCCACCTGCTGAGAAACGGTGGACTTCAACACTGAAGTCTCTCCAATGTGACATGCCTGCTCATCACGATCTTCTTGTCTTCGGGGTCCCACAACCTGTAGCTATTCCTCTTGACACCCAAATACACAAATCTCTTTGCTCGCGGATTCACCTTGCCATTCTTGGCACTGAAGTAGGTCGGACTTTCAAATTCCCGCAGCAAATAATGATCTTGAGCAGCTTTCCCAGACCAAATATCCAATGGAGCTTTACCTCCTATCGCTGTCGATCTATTCATGAGATGGCTAGCATACTCAGTCGCCTCAGCCCAAAACGACCTGTCTAATCCTGCATTAGACAACAACCTCCGAACCTCCTCCAGGAAGGAACAGATTACATCTTTAGCCAACCCATCTGTAACTGTCGTGAAGTGAGTAACAATTCTGGTGTTCTGGCCAAATCGTAGGCAATGGTACATGTCCTTTCCAACATTACCAATCTTCAGCTCCTTTATCTTCCTACCAATCTGCCTCTCCATTCTTCCTTTCCACTTCACCAATATATCTAGGGCTTCACTCCTTTGTCTCATGGGATATATCCAAACCTGCCTAGATGAACCATCAACAAAAGAGACAAAGTACCTGTGACCTCCAAGCGATACCGTCTTAGCAGGTCCCCAAATGCACACGTGAACACAATCAAGAAGACCTTCATTGTGGTGAGTATTGGTGCTGAATCTCACCTTCTTCTTATCCAGAACGCTGTGTTCACTTTCCAACTTGCAGGTAGCAGCACCTTCCAGCGATTCCATCTTTGCAGGAGCTCGCAAAGATTTTTCTTCTTCCTGTCTGACCTTTCCCTGCCAGACCTCCGGACCACCATCATCTGAGGAACTGAAAGTCTCCACCTGACCTGTCACCGTACTACCCTTCAAGTAGTAGCGATTGTCTCGACGGACGCCCTTCATCACCACCATCGAGCCTCTGATCATCCTGAGATCACCATCTCGAACAGATATCACCATGCCCGATGCTTCCAAAGCTCCAACGGAGATTAGATTTCTCTTCAACTGAGGTACATACCTCACTCCCTTCAGCTCCCTTACCATCCCATCAAACATCCTGATTCGGATTGTATCTACACCCTCCATGCTACATGGGTGATCATCGCCCATACCGACCGAACACCCCTCCAGCTTCTCAAAGCTAGAAAACCAACCCCGATTAGGGCACGCATGGTATGTTGTACCTGTATCCAAAATCCACTTATCTTCCCATAAGTGACCAACGATGGGAGTAATGACTGAAAATGAGAAACCTGACGAGTCCGAGTCTGATCCATCTGCCTGTGAACTACTCCTCTGAGTATTCGTCACCTTTGATAGATTTGCTTCAGCCTTCGACTCCTTCTTCTTCCCCTTGAACTTCAGACAGTCCATTTTCCAGTGCCCTATTTCTCTGCAGAAGGCACACTGGTTCTTCCTCAGATCCCTATAGCCCGACCTGGACTTTGATCTTCCTCTTTCTTCACTGCCCTTCCTAGATGAACCCCTGCTTCTTACTTCCACTGCCTCCGCCGATGAGCTTGACTGAGAAGGATGTCTCTCCTTTCTCCTCGTCTCATAACTTGTCAGTGCAGACGACACCTCATGGTAGTCCAGAGTCTGCCTACCATTGATAAAGGTCAGAGTGAATGTCTCATACTCCTCCTCTAGGAGTGAGTTCAGGAAGATGATCGCCTTATCTTCCTCATCTGCCATGACATCCACGTTCACCAAATCTGTAAGAAGCTTCGTGTATCGGTTGATGTGCTCATTCACTGTGCTCCCCTTTTTCATCTGAAACCGGTACAGCTTACTCTTAAGCTGCAACCTTGACTCAACACTCTTCGTCAGATATTTCTTCTCAAGAGTTTCCCACAGATGCTTCACCGACGTCTCATGTTGCGTAAGATATTTTATGTCTTGCGATAAACATGAACGAATCAACCCACACGCTGACCTGTTCATCTTTGCCCATTCTTCATTAGTGGTCGTTTTTCTCTTCTTCTCCAGAAGGAGAGTATCCTCGAGGTTCGATGCATTCAGGGCATCCATAACCTCACATCTCCACATCCCGAAATTATTTGTGCCATTAAACTTCACCACGTCAATCCTCAGATGAGGATGCATGGTCTGAACTGAAGTAGTTTCTTCTGCCATCTAGATTACTTGATCCTCTATCTATGCGGAAAAATAACCAACTAGAAATAGATCACTACTTTGATAAAAATTAGATTTTTACCTTTCCCTTGAAACCCTAGATTGAGTTTCTCACCGGATCTACTCCACCAAAGATTCCTTGAGCACTCCTTTCGTCCTTCTGAGATCGACACACGATCCCACGAACACGAATACCTCTGATCTGAGATCGACACACGATCTCCACCGAATCAGATCTCGAGCCCTCCGAATCTTCAGACAAATCCCAAGCGAAACCTGGGAAGCTCTGATACCACTTGTTGTGCCAACGACAACAACCTGATGAGGAATCCCTGAATCTCCCAAGCACGAAGAACAGTTTCCAACACAGCACAAATACCAAATACCAGAGAAAACACACGCAAACAACGATCTAACGAGGTTCGACCTCAATGCCTACGTCCCCGGGGCAATCAAAAGAGAGATTTAATACTTTGGAAGAAGATTACAATACTAGCAGCTTCTCTGATCTCAAAAGAGCTCCAAAATTTTCAGCCTTCAAGATCTTTCTCAAAGATACAAACCCTAGAAAATACAACAACCCTTTAAATAGGGTTCAAAATAACCCTTCCCGAAAAACAGCAGACCCGCTTGTCGGTCGACCGGCCGGTCGACCGACCCCTTCCACCGGTCGACCGGTCGTCGACCGGGTGCCCAACAGAGAGTTGGGTCACTTCAGTCGGTCGACCGGGTGGTCGACCGAGCTCCTCCTGCGGTCGACCGGGCCGGTCGACCGAAACACCTGTTCTGCTGCTGTTTGGCTATTTCCTGGCTGCTTCTTCCTTCGTCCTTTTGTCGTCGACTTCCTCGGCGATCACTCGACGACCCTTTGACGATCCTTGTCAACTTCCTCAGCAATACTTCTCTCTTTCCAACACCCGCGCCACACACGGAGGGCTGAAAGAAGTTGGGTACAGGAAAACTATGCTCGTAACCAGGGCCAGTCTTGGGTTTTTAAAGGCCCAGAGCGAATGTAGAAATTGTATCTCTATATAAGCATACTAATTTGATTTGTTTTCTTATGCGATAGGTATACCAATTAGTAGGCTTCTCACCTTATAATTCAACACAAAATCTAAATTTTGGGGGGCTGCATTGCAAAGAGTAAACACCCATTTGAAAGAAGAATTGCAGAATGACGAGACTTTTAAGAAAGTTTTCCAGGAGATACGTACCATCCCTAGCACCTCTCCAACAACAAAAGTTTATCTTGGTTAATTCTTCTGGCAACTCGAAGAACGCGGCAAGATACCATTAATACTGATTTCTTGACTCACTTATGTGTCTCTTATTTTGTTTTAATATATATTATAAAATCATAGACCAAACTGATAAACTATAGTCTTTTACGAGATGATTTAAAATACAACATTAAAAACAACCAATTCTAATGTTTCAGTGATTTGTGAATAATGTCAATCCTCAGATATTTCAACTATTTGTTCTATATGTTTTGTAGCCCCCATTTTGAAGTACTAGTTTATGATTGGGCATCTATGAGTCATGGACAACTAGAGATACAATAGCTTTTTGGTTTTTATTTTTGTGCCCCCTCAGCTTCTGGGCCCTGGGCCATTGCCCTGGGTCAGGGCTGGCCCTGTTCGTACTGAAAGTTGAATTTAGTTTACTTTTAGGTACATAAAACTAACTTCTATACGAATAATGTTTATTAATTTATTTGTATGCCCATATAATTCAACTATAATACTCAAATTTTATGATTTTATACACCCAAATACATGTTGCTATATTCTAAAACTCATTACATTGACTTTGTATAATATAACCCACACAATTTTCTTTAAAACATCTAAATTATAAATACTAATTTTACTCTCTCTCAGTTGACTCTTGAACTAAATGTGATATGTGATATGAAATCATACTAGGTACGAGAAAAAGAATAGTATTATGGGTTTGAAAAAAAATGCTAATAAATTATCATTGAAATTTATTTTTCAAAAAAAAAAGTAAACTTATAAAATGCCTTAAAAGTTTAATAATGTTTTATGCGTCTTGCTTGAAGTTTGTTATATTTGCAATTTATAAATCTAAATTTGTAGGATATATCTGTTGAAATTTGTCTTTTTACATTTTGTCAAGCAATTCTCCTTACATTTTTTATTTTATGAACACATATTCGGGCACGTACTTCGAGAAATAGTTTATGCATGGCTGTTACCAAGGGCAACAAGATCCAGTTGGTAAGGATAAAGGACTAGTTAAAAATAATTCTAACTTCCCACCTTTGATAGAAAATGATGAGTGCAATAAATCAATCTACAAATCCAATCTAAGAGTTGATGATGCTTTAGATAAGACAATAACCAACTTCAAGACAGAGAATGCCCTTGGTGACTGCAACCTACAAGGATCAATGGTGGGAAATGAGAGCAGAATCAACTAACTCGACATCAACACTAATCTACTCCAAAGAGACAGACAACTATGATCAAAGGGAAAGCCTCTCAATGGTCAGAACAGGAAAAAAAGAGGAGGATGGAAGAAGATGTTAAAGCTTTTTCATCAGTTTCATGCGACACTACGCCAAGGGACGATCTCCCTACTAGTAACAATTGGCCATACATCAACATCATGCATCACCATCAAGTTCGTGCTTATGAAGATGCCATTGGCTGTAACATAATCTTTGGGAAACCGATGCTACGTGGCATGAAGTTGTAATTTCCGCATACTACCGAGCCATGCACTTTCTGACGCCAAATAGGGCACAAAGCGATCAAGAAACAACCTGAAAAATATCATATTTTCTCAAAGAGGCGATAGTCTATTGAGGATCTCTGGCCATCAAAGGGTTGGGCGTAGACCAGGAGAGGGCTTTGGTGGAGAAAGCTCACTCAAATACAGTGTAGGTTGGATCTCTTCTCTGTGAGAGAGAGAGAGAGAGAGAGAGAGAGAGAGAGAGAGAGAGAGAGAGAGAGCACTCATTCGTTTCCTCAGAGAAATCTATAATCTATCAGGATGACCAAAGAGACTCCCTGGACTCTCGCAAAGAGACGGACATAAATAACGCCTTTGAAATTAAGACCTAACATAGACAATTCAAAACCTGTATCAATCCCAGTCGAGAAAACAGTGACCACAGTGGAGGAGGAACATACCATAGTGGAGGCAACTTGGTGAGAAGAGGAGGAACAAGAGGAAGGGGATGTGCACCTGCACAGCCATGGAGAGGTCCTAGGTCTAATTTGGTGAGTATATGTAGGTTTGGCATTAATTCTTCTAATATTTTGTGCACAAATGCATATACTCAGATTGATATAAGAATTAAGGCAGTCAACCACAAGTTGCTCTACTGTAAACACAACCCACCTCAAGAAAAATAATGAGACTCTCTGTATACTGACAAAAAAATGTAAGAAAGAAAATAGTTGCTTAATTTTGAGTAATGAATGAACTAAAAACCATCAGTTTGCTATCTTTGTCATTCTGTGCCTAATGTGCTTTAATTAATAACTATGGATAATGTGAATTTAGGTCACAAGTCTTGGAGGTGAAACCAAGAGTATTGTTGGGGATTCAATTTCAAGCAATAGACTCCAAAGCCAGGTATACACCCTTAATTACTCCAATTTTCATTTGAGATCAAAATTTATCATAGTGCTATCTTATATTGCTATATGCTACCTTAAATTGATATTGTATGCTTAGACTACTACCATGAATTTAACTCTTCTCAAACATCAAATATCAGTTCAGTGTTAGGTATTCAAGGCTTTGCAGCGGTTTGCTAAAGTATGTGACTGGTCAGACTCTTGTTCATCTGTACAATTTTGTTCTAAAGGAATCTTCTTGGAAGGGGACAAAGGCTAACATATGTCTATTTGGTTACTTTTTTCTTGTACTTTTTTCTTGCAGGCTGTGAGTGAGAAAGCAGATGCTCGGAATCATCAAGGCAACAATAATAACATCGTTAGTACATAGCAGTCACAGGCATCTACTAGTGACATTGACTAGGAAAATGAAGGGAGCATCTAATTTTATAACTTTCTTTTGTGGACTTTTTTGAGGGGAATTTTGGAGTTGGAAAGTTTAAATCACAAACTTGTATTTTGTAATAGAAAACTTGTATTGAAGTGAAGGCTTGGAAAATGTAAGTGAAGTTAAACTTGTAAAGGCTTGGAATACTTGTATCAAGCTTTTAAATTATGTGTAGGATATGTTTATGAATTATATCAAACTATGTTTCTATATATTTTTCTGAAACTTTGTTAAATGTTGTTGAGTAGAATTGGTTATGTGGTTTATTTCAGAATTTTATAAAAATTTGGTGATAATATGTGACAAATTTATATCTAGCTTTGATGTATACTTTTCAATATGAGATTTTGAGTTTATATATGTGACATCTTTGTATATCTGGCACGTTTATAAATGTGATTTTGAGTTTTCCAAGTCTCAATCATATGTCACAGGTTTATACATTTTCTCAATTCTATTGTTATATTGAATATGATACGATCCTACATTATTTTCCTCTCAGTTAAAAAAATTTGGAGTTGTTAATGATACTTGTGCTGAAAACTTTCTAAAGTTTGTCGGTAATTTTGAGTTTCTACGTTTACTTCTGCTGAGAACTTTCTATAGTTTTTTAAGGATTTTGAGTCTGTAAATTTGAGTTTCTGATATAGGGAATATATATTTCTGAGGTTTGTTAAGAAATTTGAGTTTCTAAGTTTTTTCTATTGCGAAATTTTTGAAGCTTGTTAAGCATTTTGAGGCTCTAATTTTACTTGTAGTGAGAACTCTCAAATCTCACCAAATCTCAACCGAATTTTATCTTAATTTCATCCAAAATATATTAAAAATCATGCATACAAAAACACTTCATACAACTCCAACTAACAACTGAATTTGGGAAAATGTTCAAGACAAAATACAACGTTACATTAGAACTTCTTTAAAACTTCATTAGCTTACATTAAAACATCATCAAAACATACAAATTCAGAAAATTACAATAAACCTTATTAATTTGGAGGAAATTTTGAAGAAAAATTCAACTCTCTTAAGCTGTAATCTTAGCTTCTTCATCTTAGCTCTCTTCTCATTGCCACAAGCATCCATCAAATGCAAAATCAAATTTGAATCTTTGGGTGAGGGGATCTTTCTATTCGTAAAATATGCATTTATCCTCCTTTAACCTTGGGCAACTTCCGAACCTTCGACCTGGATTGCTCCTGATCCAAGTCCACTAAAGCTGTCATAACACTTGTGACTGTACTTTCCTTCAAATAATACAAGTTCCTGTCTCTGGCACCCTTTATCACAACCATGTACCCCTTCGTGATCTTGAGAATACCATTCTCCATAGTATCTTGAGCCCTTTTGACTCCACAACTCCAACTGAGATAATGTTCTTCGTCATATAAGAAATATATCTCACATCTGTCAAGTTTCTAACCACACCATCAAACATTTTGATCCGAAGAGTACCTATCTCAACCATTTGGCATGCATCAGTATTTCCCATGATTACCATGCCGATATCCAGCTTCTCTATGTTAGAAAATCATTCCCTTCTGAGACATATGTAATAGGTAGTCCCCATATCCAATAACCACTCTGACACATCTGAGTAGCATTTAGATGGTGTAATAGAGAGCGAGAAAGCAAAAGAATCAGAATTATTTTCATCCACTTGCTGACATTAACCTCTGATGGTTTCACTGACTTCTCCTTCAATTTATTCTTCTTTTCGAGTTTCGGATAGTCTTTCTTTCAATGTTCAATCAGTTTACAATATATACACTAATCTCGAGTCAAACTACGATTACCAAATCGTGATCTCAATTTTGATCTATCACAATTTTCTTCTCTTTGGTTTGGATCTTTCCTCTCACGGTCAATACCTACGCGATGTGTCTGTCATTAAAGGACTTTTTGTCCTTTCGTCTCAATTCGAGAGTTACAAGAGCGATAGTGACTTCAACATAACTAAGTGATGTTCTCTCATTTATCAAGGTGAGGACACAAATCTCATATCCCTCATCGGGAAGAGAACTCAACAATATCAAGACTTTGTCTTTATTGTCGATCACTATATCCATTCGCTAAATCTGCGAGAAGCTTCATGTAGTTGTTGATGTGATCACTAATGGAATCCCTCTTCAACTGAAAATGGTAAAATCTCCTCTTTAAATGCAAGCGATTTGACGCTCTTCGTCGAGTATTTACTCGCGAGAGTTTTCCAAATCTTCTTCGGTGAAGTCTGATTCATCATATCATACTTTAGATCTTGTGAAAAATAAGACCTAATAACTCCACACACCATTTTGTTCTTTTTTCCCCAAACCTTCTCTTTTATTTCCATTGGTTTCTCTTGAAACTCAAGAGAATCCCTCAAATTCTGCGCATTCAACGCGTCTAGAACTTCGCATCTCCATAATTTAAAGTAGTTTGTTCTTTCAAACTTCATCACATCAATCTTTAAGTAATTAATATTATGTATGCTCTTTATAACAAGAACCACTCTCTTCGGATGCTTCTTCGGCCATTTCTACTCCAAATTCCCACAACCAAGCAACAAAAACAACTATAGAATAGATCTATAAGATAAAAAAATAATTTTACCTTCAATTGAAATCCTAAGAAGAGTTTTCAATTGATATCTCCACCAAAGAATAGAAGGCAAGATCTGTAAATCACCTAGAGGAGGGTGAATAGGTGATGGCTAATCTAATGGTCACTAAATGCGGAATTAAAAACTATTATGACCTAAACAAACTATTTAAACTAAACACCATGTATAACACAAGAGTGTAGCCAAATTCCCGGTGAAGGGCTCTAGAATAACTCCTCTGGATTCCCCTAGATAAGGGTTGAGGTGCCGCGTTGGCTCTCTTGGTTGAATACAAGTGTTAGCAAACAATCCCAAGCATGTATCAATATAGCACAATATGAATATCAAGCATGTAAAGATAAACACAATAATAGCATGCAAGATATAAACAAGTAAGGGAGAGAGAGAAAGAGCAATCGCAAACACAAGGGATTTGTTTCGAGGTTCGAGCACCCTTGCTCTACGTCCCCACCTTCACACTTGAAGGATTTTCACTATAAACCGATCCCACCGGATCACTCGGTGCCGCAACACCTATAAGGCGAGCTCACACTTGAACTCCTTGAACTCTCTAGTTCCGTACACACCGCAAGCCCACAAGCTCGCCGAGGCCGCACCTCAAACACCGAGTTCACACACGAACTCGAAACACCGCGAACACAACCGTCCGCCTCCTCAAAGAACAAGAATGAACTTTGGTGATCACAACTCTTTGATCACCTAAAATCCTCTCACAACAAATCCCTATGGGTAGATATATCAATGGATGGCTCAAGTGTTGTGTGAGAAAACAAGGATTGAAATGGTGGAGGAAAACTCAAGAAATTCTCTTTTAAACACTCTTGATAAAAATCCCCTTTTGATTGGAAATATTTGCTCTCAATTTTGTGGAGAAAACCTGTTAATAGAGTAGGAAAAATTGGCTTAAAAACTCTCCAAAAATCTTAGAGAAAACAGCCCCCAAATGTCCCAATTTATAGAGTTAGAAAAACTAGCCGTTGGGGGTCTGACAGAGCTGTCGGTCGACCGGCCGGTCGACCACCAACGGTCGGAAATCCGACCGTTGAGCCATCGGTCGACCGGTCGGTCGACCGAGGCCAGGATACAGAGAGCAAGTCTCTCTGTCCAGTCGACCGCTCGGTCGACCGGGGCCTTTCCAGAGAGCAGAGCTCTCTGGACGGTCGACCGGCCCTCCTGCCAAAACTGGCGTGCACGTCTGTGCACGTCGGTCGACCGCTCGGTCGACCGCCTTCAGGCTTCGGTCGACCGGTCGGTCGACCGGCTGAAGCCAGGACAGAACTGTTAAGGGATTAAAAACTTGGTCTTTTTGGTTGAAATAAAATCCCATAAATTTACAGAAAATCTACAAAATAGTTTTACCAATATACTTTGATAAACAAACATGCTTGCACAAAATCAAGGCATGTTACAAATAATTTGGACTATTTTTATAACTTGGAAAAATTGGCTCAAATGAAAAACTGTATTTTCCAAAGTAGATTTTTCAAAACTTATTTTTCTAAAAACTTCACCAAATACAAAAACAAGATATTTAAACTTATTTGAAGCATAGTGTGTATGGATATGATCTACTACACAAACATGGTGAAATATTTATGTTTTTGACATTAAGCTCTAAAAACAGTTTTGGTTAAAACATGTAAACTAGAATACCAAAAACCAAACCGATATTTTTCTAAAAGAAAACTCTTTTATAAAAACAAACTAAATCAAGAGTGTGTGTGTGTAATATATACTTGAGCAATCCACCAACTATTCTATCCTTTACATTTTATCTAAAAAAAAAAAATCTTCTAAAACAAACCTAGACACAAGTCTTCATCTTCTAAAAGTCTTCACTTGAAGCCTTCTTGACTTGGTCCAAACACCGTGCAAGCTCCAAAACTTGATTTCAAATCCTTTGTTGAAGTTACACACCTACTAAGATCTTAATCATAAATCTGTCACTAATTAAACATAAGATCATTAGTAAACATAACTACATGAGTTGATCATCATCAAAACTAGAGTGATGGACCTTCGGGCCAACAGTCTCCCCCTTTTTGATGATGACAAAACTCATGAAGTTATATATGCATGGATTAAAATAAAGCTTCAAAGAAGCTCCCCCTTAACTCATGCATAGCAAATAAACAAATAGATATGCAATGAATGTGTATGCAACTCTAGAGATAAACATGCCAACATACATATTTATGAGCATTCATTTTAAAACAAATCAAATTCTTTTTCTCCTATTTGCAAAACAAAACATATATGCATAAACATAAATACTTCTCCCCCTTAATAATAAAGTAAGGAAAACATGCATATACATCTCAAATACTTCTCCCCCTTTTTGTCAATCATCAACAAAGGGTTAAAGTAAAAACAAAATTTTCTCCCCCTTTTTGTCATAAACAAAAAAATCAATAAGGGGTAAAATCAATAAAAGGTTATATGCGATATACATTCATGAGGAGGAAGACGCTAAGTTAGCTTCTTTACATATATGCATTACATGAAAGAGGGATGACAAGCCCTAATTCACATAACACATAATCTGTAATGCATAAGAGGAGATGTGAAGCCCCCCTACACACGTGTATCGCGTAAAAAAGAGTTGTCAAGCTCCTCAATAAAAGATACACTCAACATGAATCTATATATAGAAGAGATGTTAAGCTCTCCTTGCATATAAGAAATACAAATAAAAATATTTTTAACTTTTCTTAAATAAAATTTTTTAAAGGTATCAGAGCTCTTGTAAAACAATCAAATTTTAAGATACCAAATGTAAATAATCATTATTGATAAAACATATTGATACCAATTGAAATTTAACAAATATGAAATTGAGACATATTGATACCAAATGTAAACATAATGATCAAAAAAAATTTTTATTTTTCCTCATAAACTTTATGCTTTAAAATGTGAATCAATTGTAAATCAAGCACATGAAAAACATATCTATTTATGAAAAGAGAATACCAATAGCAATTGATATTATGAAATTTATGAAGCATACATATATAGGAAACAAAATATGAGTATATACAAAAATATCAGTTGAGATACCAATTGAAAAAAACAATGTAAATCATGTATATAACTCATAAACTAACAACTGAAGAACAATAACTAGTAAAAAGTAATTTTTTGAAAAACTAGTTAAAGATCCTTCAAAACATGAAACCAAATCATATGTCTATCATGAAGCATACTAAATACACAAGAAGTGACACTCGAAATCTATAAAGCTTAAAAATATGTTCATGAAATAAAGTCATGAATAAACAAATAAAGTGTGAGTGTTCAAAACATCATGTAAACAACATTGTCATGAAATAGTCAATAAAGCTCAAATTAGACATGAATATTATTTTCTCAAACAAAATTTTGAAAATTCATTTTTCATATAAAACAAACTTCAAGGTACATGTATGATTTATCCAATCCTAACAATATACATACATATCCCAAACATAAAAGAGTCTATTAAAGGTATTTGCATGGAGGCAAGAGACTCACGGGTATACATGTATATTTATTAGATTTGAATACAAAATACATATACATGAAGTAAAAAAACATGAAAATTGGCAAAACATGTATAAATGAGAGAATCATCAAAACTAGCTTATACATGTGCATATAGTGGGTACAAATGAGCATGAAGTGCAAACATATATGAATCAATTTGTTCTCACTATTTGTACATGTATAAATACAAGTTTTGATAAAAACTACATTTAAACTAGTATTTACCACATGAAGCACAAAAATACATAAAACATGAACATGTTATATGATAACACAAATGAATATGCATGTAAATAAACTAAGAGTTTTAGAGATAGTTACCAAACTAAGGAACTATGCTCCAAAGCTCCGAACATGGTGGTTGTCACCAAAACTCCTTGATAGTGATGCGTCAAATATGTGTCCATCAAGTCCATGTGCATCCACTACAAGGCACCATCCCTCTCACGTTTTGTGAGAGCCCTCATCTACATCAAAATACAAGGTGGGGGTTTTGGTACCCATTTTCTATTGGATCCATGGGGGTTAGTATTTAATGGAACCCAAACATTTTTATTAGCAAAATTTAAAAAAATTAATCTTATCATAACAAAACTTTGCTAGATGGCCTTTGCGGCCACAATGTGTACATTTATACACCTTAGAATGCTTATGAGTGTGATTGTGATCGTGACGTGCAACATAAGCATATGCATGATGTGGATGTGCATGAATGTGTGGAACTTGTTTCTTTGAAAATAAAGACTCCAACCTAGAATGATTGAATGCACATGTGCTTAAAGTTGAGCTCAAATAATTAATTTTATTTTTCAAATTCTTAATCTCATTTTGATCAATAGAAGTAGTAGCATGTAAAGCATGATCAAAAATCTTTTTCTTTTTAGAAATATTTTCTTTTCTTTTTCAACAATTTTCTTTTTAAAGAGGTGTTTTCATTCAAAGCAATCTCTTTTTGATTTTCTACCAAAACAATTTTATTTTTCAAAGAATTATTTCCTTCACATAAAGCATTCAATTTAGACATTAAGGAAATATTCTCATTTTTCAAAGTTTCATTTTCTTTTTCAAAACATGCAACCTTAATTTTGAAAGACTCATTTTCCTTATGCATGCTATCAAATTTCTTTTTCAAATTTTTATTATCCTTTTTAATCATGTCATATTTTTCAAGCAATTGTTGACAAAAGATGCAAGCTCATCATATGACATATCATTTTCATATACCTCAGATTCGGTAGTTACCTCAAGGGGTTATCCCCTTGGACCATATAGCACATGTTGGAGGTGTCGCTTCCAACGTCCGAATCGCTCCCGGCATAATATAGATCCTTTTCGTCAAGGGAGGTGATGATGTTCCAAGCTACAAAAGCTGAATCAACATTAAAAACCCTAGATAAATATTCATCATTTAGGGTTGACTTTAAAGCATGGAGGGCTTTTGTATTAGCCTTAAAATTCTTGCCATTTAAACAATATGCATCATTAGTAGTGGCAAGATAAACATGAATGCCTAGGGCTTTGAGGTACAAGGACATCTTAACCTTCCAAATTTGGATGTTAAGAATGTCAAAAGTGGGTGGTGACATGAAATCCATGGTGTGTACAAAAATATTGTGATTAGCCTAAAATGAGAATCTTTAACTCTAGGTTGTAAGACCCAAATCAAGAGCACTTGGCTCTGATACCAATTGTAAATCACCTAGAGGGGGGTGAATAGGTGATGGCTAATCTAATGGTCACTAAATACGAAATTAAAAACTATTATGACCTAAACAAACTATTTAAACTAAACACCATGTATAATACAAGAGTGTAGCCGAATTCCCGGTGAAGGGCTCTGGACTAACTCCTCTAGATTCCCCTAGATAAGGGTTGAGGTGCCGCGTTGGCTCTCTTGGTCGAATACAAGTGTTAGCAAACAATCCCAAGCATGTATCAATATAGCACAATATGAATATCAAGCATGTAAAGATAAACACAATAATAGCATGTAAGATATAAACAAGTAAGGGGGAGAGAGAAAGTGCAATCACAAACACAAAAGATTTGTTTCGAGGTTCCAGCACCCTTGCTCTACGTCCCTGCCTTCACACTTAAAGGATTTCCACTATAAACTGATCCCACCGGATCGCACCGTGCCGCAACACCTACAAGGCAAGTTCACACTTGAACTCCTTGGACTCTCTAGTCCCGTACAACCCCGCAAGCCCACAAGCTCGCCGAGGCCGCACCCAAAAACCGAGTTCACACACGAACTCGAAACACAGCGAACACAATCGTCCACCTCCTCAAAGAACAAGAATGAACTTTGGTGATCACAACTCTTTGATCACCTAAAATCCTCTCACAACAAATCCCTATGGGTAGATATATCAATGGATGGCTCAAGTGTTGTGTGAGAAAACAAGCATTGAAATGGTGGAGAAAAACTCAAGAAATTCTCTTTTAAACACTCTTGATAAAACTCCCCTTTTGATTGAAAATATTTGCTCTCAATTTTGTGGAGAAAACCTCTTAATAGAGTAGGAAAAATTGGCTTAAAAACTCTCCAAAAATCTTAGAGAAAACAGCCCCCAAATGTCCCAATTTATAGAGCTAGAAAAACTAGCCGTTGGGGGTCTGACAGAGCTATCGGTCGATCGGCCGGTCGACCACTAACGGTCGGAAATCCGACCGTTGAGCCATCGATCGACCGGTCGGTCGACCGAGGCCAGGATACAGAGAGCAAGTCTCTCTGTCCGGTCGACCGCCCGGTCGACCGGAGCCTTTCCAGAGAGCAGAGCTCTTTGGACGGTCGATCGGGTCGGTCGATCAGCCCTCCTGTCAGAACTGGCATGCACATCTATGCACGTCGGTCGACCTCTCGGTCGACCGTCTTCAGGCTTCGGTCGACCGGCTGAAGCCAGGACAGAACTGTTAAGGGATTAAAAACTTGGTCCTTTTGGTTGAAATAAAATCCTATAAATTCATAAAAAATCTACAAAAATAGTTTTACCAATATACTTTGATAAACAAACATGCTTGCACAAAATCAAGGCATGTTACAAATAATTTGGACTATTTTTGTAACTTGAAAAAATTGGCTCAAATGAAAAACTGTATTTTTTAAAGTAGATTTTCCAAAACTTATTTTTCTAAAAACTTCACCAAATACAAAAACAAGATATTTAAACTCATTTGAAGCATAGTGTGTATGGATATGATCCACTACACAAACATGGTGAAATATCTATGTTTTTGACATTAAGCTCTAAAAACGGTTTTGGTTAAAACATGTAAACTAGAATACCAAAAACCAAACCGATATTTTCTAAAAGAAAACTCTTTTATAAAAACAAACTAAATCAAGAGTGTGTGTGTGTGTAATATATACTTGAGCAATCCACCAACTATTCTATCCTTTACATTTTATCTAAAAATAAAATCTTCTAAAACAAACCTAGACACAAGTCTTTATCTTCTAAAAGTCTTCACTTGAAGCCTTCTTGACTTGGTCCAAACACCGTGCAAGCTCCAAAACTTGACTTCAAATCTTTTATTGAAGCTACACACCTACTAAGATCTTGATCATAAATCTTTCACTAATTAAACACAAGATCATTAGTAAACATAACTACATGAGTTGATCATCATCAAAACTAGAGCGATGGACCTTCGGGCCAACAAGATCTAACCTGATAAAAATCTGATTTTTAACTCCAATAAAACTTCAAATCTTCAAGATCAAAGCCTCGAACCAAGATCCACTCCACAAAACATCCCCAAGTGATTGCCATGATTTTATACCATTTTATTGCTCCTATTTATCAATATTTTGTGTATAAATAATGCTGCTCGGGTATTTTTAGTGATTTTGCATACATGTTTACTAAAAGGAGAAAAAACTACAATTGAGCACTTTGGAGTAGTGGTTGTGTCAAAAAGAGCTTTAATAAAGGACTTGCCATTGCCCGGAGTGGGCCATGAGACTTGAAACACGCATTCAAGAAATTCACAATCTACCCAAGGCATTTCAATGTCAATACAAGGGACAAGATGCAATTTTATAAAGTTCAAGGACTTAAACGCAAAACAAGACTGAGTTTCAAGTGTTAAAATAGTTAGTTTATTCTCTGTGTAAATTTATAAACTTGGTGGACTTATTTGTAAAATAGTCAAAAACCCTAGGCTCTAAATAGCCATGTAAGACTAGGGTTTGGCCGCCACTTTTTTCTCCCAGTTCTTGGCCACTTTTCCCAGAATTCTGTAACGCCCCGTTTTTTAAAATACGTGAAAACGGAGTCAGGACAAGAGTCGACGACATATATACGCGAGGAAAATACCCTACGTATACATCCTAAGCCTAAAGTAACATGAACAAGTTATATAATCACTACGAAGAATCAACATCACTGCAATAATATATATAATATATTACATGATCTCAGATGAATAAGGAATAAAACAAGCAATCAATGTGATATATATGGAACCAAGGAAACCATATAGACCATAGGGATAAAAAGGAAGACAAGAATACCAGATCAAAAAAGTAAGAAACTCTGAGTCCTCATAAAGCATAAATCTCAGCGAATACCTCATCAAAGAAATGAAACATCTAATCTAGACGTACAAATACAGGGTCGTTAGAAAGCGACCCAATGAGTGTGTAAAATAAAAGGGGAAGGTGCACGTGCATATAATGTGTAAGCATACTATGATGCTATAAACTGGAATAAGATTAAAATAATATGCAACATAGATGAACAGTAATAAGGGCAGTCAGGAACAGAATCAAATGTACAATCAGGTAATGTGTACCATCAGGTGTCTATCATGGCATACATGTATCAGATGTCTATCATATCATATGTATAAACATGATAAGTGAACACAGTCAGTCACAATATATAACTAAATAATTTATTATTATTAATTATCTCAGTGAACACTAATTGTTACCTGTAGTATATGCATCCCATACTACGCCTATCACGTGTATCAATTGATATGCTAAGTTATTGAAAGTGATCGGTTGGAGACATTATTCATGCTTTATGTGGGTCCCATACATACCCGAGATCACGGCCCAGATGCCTGGCGCTGAACCAGGCCGTACTGTCAGGTACTACAATAGCAGTAAAACAGTAACAGTACAGGACGTCAGTCATCCCCGGAAACCCTATAGTGGAACCTTATCTCAGTTGCGTAACCTATATCCTAGGTCAGCCAAAATACAAACGCTATCTCCTCTATCAATTTTTTCAATCTCAGTGTAAGTTGTTCATTTACATTATTATTTAATTCAGTTATAATAATCAATATCCATGTTATTTAGAATACTGGGGCAATACTGTGACAGTAACATACAGTATATCAGTAAACAGTAATTGTATACATAGTGAACATTTAAGAACAGTAAATAGTATCAATAACCGTGTATACGATGAATAATAGGACTGTACATGATGTTATGGTCTAACAAAACTTTTTCAGTGATTTTCAGTAACATGAAATAATACTAATAACCCGGCAGGTACTAACTCTGTAATCTATAATCTCATCCAGAACTGCACTAGGATAAAACATTAACTGATTCAACCATTTATAAGTCTCATCTGAATCTCGTCCATATGTTTAAGGATAAAATAATGAGTCCTCTTATTATTTGATATCAATATAATTACTATAAATAGCAATTATTAAATCTGTTATCATACCGCAATTCCATATAACAATAAGATAGTTCTCTAATTTATATTTCTTGATTTTTAATCCTCGAAGTTCAGTAGTATATCCATCCTCTAAGTCACTGATATATCCAAGCTCCAACATATGAAAATACATACTTATCTATCTCAATCAATTATCACTATCTAAATCTGATTAAGATCATCATACACTCCCACTTCCATTAAGCTCAATCATAAGATCTAAAAATTCAAGTAACTAATCAATTATATATATACATGCACCAAGTCAGGTCAACCCAATCTAAGCCTACTCCTCAACCCAAGGTCAAGTCCACCACAATCGAGTCCACCGATCAAATCCAAACATGAATAGATCCAATAGGTCAAATAGTACTCAAATCGATAAAAGAGACATCCATATTTCCATGACAAAATACCGGTTTCATATATCTTAAACCACAATGGTATATCTGATCCAATATCTAACTCTCCTTAGGATCTAAATGAGTTTCGATATAAATAATCACCAAACAGTTATCGACAAATACTCCACATAAAGTATGCCATCTATCCTCAAGCATGAACTAGACCAGCCAATCCATAGATCGAAACAAGTAACAATCTAAGATATATCAATACTAAACCTAAGCCAATAGTGTCGAACAACTAACACATGAAATTGTTGGTCCAAGGTTACAATTATCGGTTTCTTATTTTGATGATAACAAAATGTATGTGATTATTTAGTACTAATTAAGTTCAAGTGTTTAAGTGTGATACAGCGTCTAAAGGATTTAAGAAGTTTTCTTCCTCTAAAGGAAGGTGTCAATGGCTCAAGGGTACTCAAGTAGGGAATTGGAGCTCAAAGCATTCGACATCGCTATTGGAGAAGTCCGCTTGAAGGCACTGATAGTTGCTTAGAACCTTGTAAGAAAATAGTTTGTTAAAATGTAGAATATAAATTTGATGCTCAAAGAGTTACACTCACAAAATACACGTTTTTAAAAATACAAGTTTATTTTGTATTGCTGTTTTACATGTTTGGTCTTGATACATATTTCACATATTTTTCTAAGATTTATATCAAGTTTAGAACTTGTATCTCAATTGCCAATACATGGTTATACTTTTTAAAAATCAATACAAATTTTATTAGAAAATTTTCATTTCAAAATTTTCAGAAAAGTCAAGTTTTCAGCCTAAGTCGGTCGACCATTGCCCATGACAGGCCAAGTCGGTCGACCGATCTTGTGGCTTGGGGTGTGCACATTGTGCATGTCTGTCGGTTGACCGACCGGTCGACCACCGACCCTTGCGGTCGACTTACTGACTCACCCTTAGCCTCGGTTGAATCTAGTTGACCAACCGATCGACCAGAGCCAACGACTACTTTTTTATATGGAGGGTTGATCGAACCGGTTGGTCAACCGACACTCTGTTAAAAACTCAATAACGGCTAGTTTTTGAATCTGTTTTGTCTTTTCTATTTTCCAACGGGCATTTTCTGTTTTTATGGATCAAAACTCATCCCTAAAGACCTGGTAAGGCTTATCTATAGGTTTTATGAGTTGCTATATAAATGGGTCATTGGTTTGAGTTGAATATAACAAGTTTTACAAGTTTTTATAGAAAATCAAGTTTGCCTCAAAAGAGAGAAATTTTCAAAGCTTCTAATTTTCTAATGCAATCTTTTTAAGCTAATTTCATTTAGTTTTTAGCTCTTAAATTCTTTCTATTTGAATTTCTACTCTCACATAACTCCTTGAGCTTCATTTCATATTCTATTCTATCGGAAGTTGTAAGAGAGAGAGTTTGTGATCTTGTATAATCACCAAGAGCTTTATAACCTCAATTGGCTTTATGCTATCTCTTGTGAAGAGGATTGAGTGGTGAAATTGTGTACTCCGGTCTTGTGTAGACCTTATCTAATTCCTTGTTGTAAGGCCCATTTGTGCAAGATTCTTTAGTAGATAGTAAAATCCTTCATAGTGGTGAAGGCGGAGGCGTAGAGCGGTGGCTCGAACCTCGAAATAAATTCTTTGTGTTTGCAATTGCTTGTCTCTTGATCTCAATCTCTTTATTTGTGTTATTATAGTTATTGCTTGCATCACTTTCATCATTACATTACATTCATCATTCACTTTCATGGGTCTATACTCATCTCAACAAGAAGGCAATTGAGGACCTCAACTCATAATCTAGAGAAGTTTTAGAGGAGAAGTTCTAGAGCCCCTCACAGGGAATTCGGCTTCAATTCTTATTTTGATGACCAGTTTGCATTATTTAGTATAATTTATTTTTATTCCGTATTTGATTAGCATTATACCTATTCACCCCCTCTAGATGTATTTCAATGGTATCAGAACTTTGGTCTCTAGATTTTGATTTAACCACCTTAGAGAGATCCTATTTGGTAATTACTTCATTTACATTTTCATTCTCTATCCACAATAGTAAAAATGGCTGAAAGAATTAACACCCATCCTAAGTTTGATGGCCTTAACTTTCCCATATGGAAGGTTAAGATGACTATTTTCTTGCAATTCCTAGGAAGCCGGGATGCAAAGGCGGTGAATAAACCCTTTAGTGTACCCGTTAGTGGTGAGGACACTGATCTGACATTGCCACCAAGGAATTTAATGCCAATGCAAAGGTACACTATATATTGCTTCAAGCTTTGAACGATGATGACATAACTAGGGTCATTCACTGCAAATCCGCATACGAGATTGTAATCACCTAGAGGGGGTGAATAGGTGACTAGCTAATCTAATGGTCAATTACTACGAAATTAAAACTATTTATGCAAACTAAAACTTCTTAAGCTAAATACCAAGTATAACACAAGAGTGTAGCCGGATTCCCCGTGAAGGGTTTTGGACTAACTCCTCAATATTCCCCTAGATAAGAGTTGAGGTGCCGCTTTGGCTCTCTTCGTTGAATACAAGTATTAGCAAATAATCCCCAAGCATATAACAATTTAAGCACAATATATCAAGCATATAAAGATAAAGACAATATGAGCATGCAAGATATAAAGACAAGTAAGAGATAGAGAGAGCAATCGCAAACACGAGAGAATTGTTTCAAGATTCGAGCACACTTACTCTACGTCCCTGCCTTCAACACTATGAAGGTTTCCACTATAATCGATCCCACTGAATCACTCGGTGCCGCAACACCTACAAGGAATTCCCACTAGAACTCTTGGACTCTCTAGTCCCTCTCTTGTTCCCGCAAGAACAACACACCGCAAGCACGCAAGCTTGCTGAGGCCGCACCTCTACAATGAGCTCTCACTAGAACTCGAAATACCGCGAACACACAAGTCTGCCTCCTTAAATCAAAGATGAAGTCTTTGGTGATTACAACACTTTGATCACCTAAAAAACAATCTCACAACAACTCTCTTAGGATGGATATATCAATGGAAAGCTCAAGTGTTTGTGAGAAAAACAAGGATGGAAATGGTGGAAAACTCAAGAAAATTACTTTTGAAAACTCTTGATATACTCTCCTTTTGAATGAAAGTATTTGGCTCTTAAACAAGTGGAGAAAGCCTCTTAATAGAGTAGGAAAAACTGGTGCAAAAACCCACTTGAAATTTTATTTAAAACAATTCCTGGGAGCCCCCTTTTATAGGCTAGAAAAAACTAGCTGTTGGGGCAAAACAGCAGTCCAGACTGCTGTCGGTCGACTGGCCAATGGTCAGATTTCTGACCGTTGAGCCAGCGGTCGATCGTGGCCTGGAAACAGAGAGCAGAGCTCTCTGCCGGTCGACCGCCTGGTCGACCGGGGCTTTCTAGAGAGCAGAAGCTCTTTGGCGGTCGGCCGATTCGGTCGACCAGCCCTCCAGCCAGACTAGGCATATACGCTTGTGCACGTCGATCGACCGACTCGGTCGACCGACTCCTGACCGGTCGACCGGGCCCGGTCGACCGCAGAAGCCAGAAACACGGATTTATAGGGATTAAAAACTTGGCTTTTTGACTTTAATAAAATCCCAAAAAATTCTCTAAAAATCTACAAAAATAGGTTCAGTAAAATACTTTGATATACAAACATGTTTGAGTAAAATCAAAATATGTTACAAACATTTTGAACTATTTTTGTAACTTAGAAATTTTGGCTTAAAACAAAATCTGTATTTTTTAAATTGATTTTTCAAAAACTTCTCCAAATACAAAAATAAGATATTTTAAACACTTTTAAAGCATAGTGTGTATGGATATGATCCACTACACATAAATGATGAAATATCTATATGTTTGACAATAAGCACTAAAAATAGTTTTGGTTAAAACATGTATACTTTGAATACTAAAAAACCAAACTGGTATTTTTCTAAATGAAAATCCTTTTATGAAAACACAAATAAATCTTGAGTGGTGTGTATATGTACTTGAGCAATCCACCAACTATTCTATCCTTTACATTTTATCTAAAAATAAAATGTTAACAAAAACAAACTTAGACTCAAGTCTTCTCTTGAAGTCTTCACTTGAAGTCTTCTTCTCCTTCTTGACTTGGTCCAAACTTTGATCCAAAGAGTTAGACTCCTCTTGAGTACTTGATGTGGTCTTGATGCATAGGCCCTTGAAGCAAACCGTGTTAGCTCCAAAACTTGACTTTAAATCTTTTGTTGAAACTAAAACCTACTAAGTTCTTGATCACAAATCTGAGACTAATTAAACTCAAGATTATTAGTACTATAACTACATGAGTTAATCATCATCAAAACTAGAGTGATGGGCCTTTGGGCCAACAATCTCCCTCTTTTGATGATGATAAAACTCATGAAGTTATATATGCATGGATTAATGTAAAGCTTCAAAGAAGCTCCCCCTTAATTCATGTATAACAATAAACAAATATATATTCAATTAAAGATCGTAAAATAAAAAACATGTATACAAATATAGGGAGATAAACATGCAAATCAAGCATAAAACTCATCAAATTCTTCTCTTCCTTTTTGCAAAACAAAACAATATGCATAGATAAAATTCTTCTCCCCCTTTATGTATAAAGCAAGGAAAAATATGCATATATACTATAAAATACTTCTCCCCCTTTTGTCAATCATCAACAAAGGGGTTAAAGTAAGCACAAAACAATGTTCTCCCCCTTTTTCTCAAAACAAAAATCAACAAAGGGGTGAAATCAAATCAACCAATAAAGATATATGCGATATACATTCATGAAGAGGAAGACGCTAAGTTAACTTCCCTACATACATGCATTACATGAAGAAGGGATGACAAGCTCTAACTCACATAACACATATTATGCAATGCATAAGAGGAGATGTGAAGCTCTCCCTACACGTGTATCGCATAAAGAAGAGTTGTCAAGCTCCTTAATATAAAATACACTCAACATGAATTTATATGTAGAAGAGATGTTAAGCTCCCCTTGCATATAGGCAATACATATCAAAAACATTTTTAAATCAATTTTTGATAATTACTTAAAACAAAATTTGAAATTTACTCAAGGTAATAAAACACATTTTGAGATACCTTTGTAAATAAACAAAATTTTTAAGATACTAATTGTAAATAAACAATACAAATTTTGAATTCTTCAACAAATCAATTTGATATATCACAAGAATTTTATACCATATGAAATAGGAATGTGTGATACCAAATTGAAATAGAAACATTTTTACATTTTGGTACCAAAGAAAGAAGTTATTTTGATACCAATTTAAATTTACATTAAATTTCAAAAAAGTGATTCTAAGCATTTATATATGTATGAAAAATGAAAACATTTTACCAATTGAAATACATGATAAATTTTAATACCAAGTAGGTAAAACATATTGATACCAAGTGAAATTTAAACCCAATTGGAAATAGAAATATATAGATGGAAACCAATTGAAATATATGGATACCAATTGAAATATATGGATACCAATTGAAGTTTATTGTAAATTTTGATATCAATAAATACCAATTGAAAATAATGCATAAGCTTATACAAAGTACAATTTGAGAAATCAATTGAAATTAAGATTTAATTCAAGTTTAGCATAAACATACTTTGTACTTTAAATATATAAATATCTTGTAACTCAAGCACAAACAAATCATATATATGTATGAAAAGAGAATACCAATAGAAATTGATATTATTTGAAATGAGAAGGCATACATATATAGAAAACAAAATATGAGTATACACAAAAAATATATCAATTGAGATATCAATTGAAAATATGATGTAAATCAAGTATATAACTCATAATAAACCACCCTTTTCATGCACAAGATAAAAGATTTTCAATAAGGCATACGAGGCATGGCCGCCCATCCGTCCGTCCTTTAAAGGGGTTGGTATGGGTTTTCAAAAATAGGAGGTTGAAAATATTTTTATTGTGAAAACACTATCATTTGAAGAATAAATAACTAGTTAAATTAATTTTGAAAAACTAGTTAAAGATCCTTCAAAACATGAAACCAAATCATATGTCTATTATGAAACATACTAAATACATAAAGATTGACACTCGAAATCTATAAGGCTAAAAAATAATCATGAAATGAAGTCATGAATAAAAAAATAAAGTGCGAGTGTACAAGAATCATGTAATTAGCATTTTCATGAAGATAATCAATGAAGCTCAAAACAAATATCATTTAATCAAACAAGTGAACAACATGAAAATTTATTTTTCATATAAAGATGAAAATCATAAAAATTCAATTTTCATCTAAAAACAAACTTCTAGGTATATGTATGTTTTTATCCAAAAGTAATAATATGCATACATATTCCAAACATAAAAAAGTCCATAATATAAATTGCATGAAGGCAAATGACTCAAGGGGCATACATGTATATTTATTAGATTTGAATAAAAATTGCATGTACATGAAGCAAACCATACTCAAAAATAGGCATAACAAGTGTAAATGAGGGAATCATCAAAACTTGTCTATACATGTACATATAGTGAGTACAAATGAACAATAAAGTGCAAACGTATATGAATCAAATATTTCTCACTACTTGTACACGTATATACACAAGTTTTGACAAAAACTGCATCTAAACAAGTATTTATCACATGAAGCATAAAACATAAAACATGAACATGCTAAAGATATCATATATGTAAAAAGTATGTAAATAAATTAGGAGTTTTAGAGATACTTACCAACACATGAACTACACTCTAACTCTCCAAAACATGGTGGTTGTTCCACCAAACCTCCTTGATAGCGGTGCATCAAATGTGTGTCCATCAAGTCCATGTGCATCCACCATCAAGTCACCATCCCTCTCATGTCATGTGAGAGCCTGCACATACATCAAATACAAAAGGTAGAGATTTTGGTATCCATTTTCTTTTGAGTCCTCGGGGTTAGCACTATAAGGAACCCAAACATTCTTATTAGCAAAATTTAAAGAATTTATTCTATCATAACAAAATCTTACAAAATGGCCTTTGCAGCCACAATGTGTACACTTGTACACTCTACTATGCTCATGTGAATGAGCATGATCATGGCGTGCAAAATGTGCATAAGCATGTTGTGGGTGATGTGCATGAACATGGATAACTTATTTTTTTTGAAACAAGGATTCCAATCTAGAATGGTTAAATGCACATTTGCTCAAAGTTGAGCTCAAACAATCTATTTTATTTTTCAAAAATTTAACTTCATTTTTATCAATAGTTGTAGCATGAAAAGCATGACCAACAAACTTTTTCTTTTTAGAAACATTAACTTTTTCTTTTTAAAGAGTTGTTTTCTTGCAAAGCAATTTCTTTTATTTTTTCACCAAAACAATTTTATCTTTCAAAGAAGTATTTCCTTCACAAAGATCATTTAATTTAGAAAGCAAGAAAATATTTTCATCTTTTAAACTTTCATTTTCTTTTGAAAAACATTCCAATTTATCTTGTAAAGAATCTTTTTCATTTAATAAGGCATCAAATTTGTTTTTCATTTTCTTGTTATCCTTTTTAAGCATGTCATATTTTTCTAGAAGTTGTTGACAAAAAGATGCAAGTTCATTATAGGACATATCAACATCCTCTTCTAACTCGGATTCGGTATTTACCTTAAGGGGGTTATCCCCTTGGACCATGTAGCATACGTTGGAAGCTTCACTTCCAATATCCTAGTCGCTCCCGCATAGTATTGTTCTTTTTCGCCAAGGGAGATGATGATGTTCCAAAAAAACAAAAGCCGAGTCAATGTTAGCAACCCTACATAATAATCATTATTTAGGGTACTCTTCAAAGCAAGGATGATTTTTGAGTTAGCCTCAATATACTTGCTATTATTAACATATGAATTTTTAATAGTAGCAAGATAAACATGAATGCCCAGGCGTTTGAGAAACATAGACATCTTAACCTTCCAAGTTTGGATGTTAAGAATGTCAAAGGTGGGAGTTGACATGAAATCCATGTGTGTGTAAACAAATATTGTGATTAGCTACAAATGAGGATCTTTAATATTAGGTTGTAAGACCCAAATCAAGAGCACTTGGCTCTGATACCAATTGTAATCACCTAGGGGGTGAATAGGTAACTAGCTAATCTAATGGTCAATTAATGCGGAATTAAAACTATTTATGCAAACTAAAACTTCTAAGCTAAACACCAAGTATAACACAAGAGTGTAGCCGGTTCCCCGTTAAGGGCTCTGGACTAACTCCTCAAGATTCCTCTAGATAAAAGTTGAGGTGCCGCTTTGGCTCTCTTGGTTGAATACAAGTATTAGCAAACAATCCCCAAGCATATAACAATTTAAGCACAATATATCAAGTATATAAAGATAAAGACAATATGAGCATGCAAGTTATAAAGATAAGTAAGAGATAGAGAGAGAGCAATCGCAAACACGGGAGAATTGTTTCGAGGTTCGAGTACACTTGCTCTACGTCCCACCTTCAACACTGTGAAAGATTTCCACTATAATCGATCCCACCGGATCACTCGTGTCGCAACACCTACAAAGAGTTCCCACTAGAACTCTTGGACTCTCTAGTCCCTCTCTTGTTCCCGCAAAGAACAACACACCGCAGGCACGCAAGCTTGCCGAGGCCGCACCTCTACAATGAGCTCTCACTAGAACTCGAAACACTGCGAACACACAAGTCCGCCTCCTCAAATCAAAGATGAAGTCTTTGGTGATCACAACACTTTAATCACTAAAAAACAATCTCACAACAACTCTCCTATAGGATAGATATATCAATGAAAAGCTCAAGTGTTTGTGAGAAAAACAAGGATGGAAGTGGTAGAAAACTCAAGAAAATCACTTTTGAAAACTCTTGATAAACTCTCCTTTTGAATGGAAGTATTTGGCTCTTAACAAGTGGAGAAAACCTCTTAATAGAGTAGGAAAAACTGGTGCAAAAAACCCATGAAATCTTGTTTAAAACAATCCATGGGAGCCCCCTTATATAGGCTAGGAAAACTAGTCGTTGGGGCAAAACAGCAGTCCAGACTGCTATCGGTCGACCAGCCAACGATCAGATTTCTGACCGTTGAGCTAGCCAGTCGACCGTGGCCTGGAAATAAAGAGCAGAGCTCTCTGCCAGTCGACCGAGACTTTCCAGAGAGCAGAAGCTCTATGGCGGTCGACTGGTTCGGTCGGCCGGCCCTCCAGCCAGACTAGGCGTGCACGCTTGTGCACGTTGGTGGACCGACTCCTGGCTCGGTCGAACGTCCCGGTCGACCGGCAGAAGCCAGAAACAGGGATTATAGGGATTAAAAACTTGGTTTTTGACTTTAATAAAATCCCAAAAAATTCTCTAAAAATCTACAAAAATAGGTTCAGTAAAATACTTTGATATACAAACATGTTTGAGTAAAATCAAAACACGTTATAAACATTTTGGACTATTTTTGTAACTTAGAAATTTTGGCTTAAAACAAAATCCGTATTTTTCTAAATTGATTTTTTTCAAAACTTCTCCAAATACAAAAATAAGATATTTTAAACACTTTTAAAGCATAGTGTATATGATATGATCCACTACACATAAATGATGAAATATCTATGTTTTTGACAATAAGCACTAAAAATGGTTTTGGTTATAACATGTATACTTTGAATACCGAAAAACCAAACTGGTATTTTTTCAAATAAAAATCCTTTTATGAAAACACAAATAAATCTTGAGTGTGTGTGTATATGTACTTGAGCAATCCACCAACTATTCTATCCTTATATTTTATTTAAAAACAAAATCTTAACAAAATAAACCTAGACTCAAGTCTTCTCTTGAAGTCTTCACTTGAAGTCTTCTTCTCCTTCTTGACTTGGTCCAAACTTTGATCCAAAGAGTTAAACTTCTCTTGAGTACTTGATGTGGTCTTGATGCATAGGGTCTTCAATCAAACCGTGTTAGCTTCAAAACTTGATTTTAAATCCTTTGTTGAAACTAAACACCTACTAAGATCTTGATCATAAATCTGAGACTAATTAAATACAAGATCATTAGTACTATAACTATATGAGTTAGACATCATCAAAACTAGAGTGATGGACCTTTGGGCCAACAATTTGGTCACACCTAGTGGTCACGCACGAGGAAACTTCACAAGTCAAGAGAGCCAAGATTGATCTCTTGGTTCCCAATATTAAAATTTCACCATGCATGAAAATGACTCCATCGATGACATGGTTATAAGATTCACTAAAATCACTAATGGTCTAACTTCTTTAGGTGATGCCATGATAATGACCAAAAGGTAAGGAAGATCATTCGTGCACTACCACCTTCATGGGAGGTCATGTAATCACCTAGAGGGGGGTGAATAGGTGACTAGCTAATCTAATGATGAATTAATGCGGAATTAAAAACCATTTATGCAAACTAAAAACTATTAAGTTAAGCACACCAAGTATAACACAAGAGTGTAGCCGAATTCTCGGTGAAGGGCTCTGGACTATCTCCTCAAGATTCCTCTAGATAAGAGTTGAGGTGCCGCTATGACTCTCTTGGTTAAATACAAGTGTGAGCAAATAATCTCAAGCATATAACAATTTAAGCACAAGTATATCAAGTAATGAATATAAACAATAACAACATGTAAGATATAAACACAAGTGAGAGATAGAGAGAGCAATCGCAAACACGGGAGATTTGTTTCGAGGTTCGAGCACCCTTGCTCTACGTCCCCGCCTCAACACTATGAAGGATTTTCACTAGAATTGATCCCACCGGATCACTCGGTGCCGCAACATCTACAACGAGTTCACACTAGAACTCCTTGGACTCACTTGTCCCCTCACTTATTCCCGCAAGAACAAACACATGTAAGCACACTAGCTTGCCAGGCCGCACCTCTACACCGAGCTCCTACTAGAACTCGAAACAACCCGAACCCGCAAGTTGCCTCCTCAAATAGAAGATGAAATACTTTGGTGATCTTAACACTTTGATCACCTAAAACTCTCTCACAACAAAGATCCCTATAGGATTTATAGCAATGGATAGCTCAAGTATCTGTGAGAAAAACTTGGATAGAATTT